>CAJHNH020000724.1:1353271-1378271 GCA_905116865.2 Candidula unifasciata
TTAGGAAGTTTGAGAGCTAAGGGTCTAGTAGGATATCCCTGATATACCGAAGGCGTAAAAATGGTCTCTCAGTTGTTTTATATGTCTTGATAGGGGAGTCTCATACTTGTTTATGTCTTGATAGGTGAATCTCTCACTTGTTTATGTCTTGATAGGTGAGTTTCTCCCTTGTTTATGTCTTGATAGGTGAATCTCTCACTTGTTTATGTCTTGATAGGTGAATCTCTCACTTGTTTATGTCTTGATAGGTGAGTCTCATACTTGTTTATGTCTTGATAGGTGAGTCTCATACTTGTTTATGTCTTGATAGGTGAGTCTCTCCCTAGTTTATGTCTTGATAGGTAAATCTCTCACTTGTTTATGTCTTGATAGGTGAATCTCTCACTTGTTTATGTCTTGATAGGTGAGTCTCATACTTGTTTATGTCTTGATAGGTGAGTCTCATACTTGTTTATGTCTTGATAGGTGAGTCTCATACTTGTTTATGTCTTGATAGGTGAATCTCTCACTTGTTTATGTCTTGATAGGTGAGTCTCTCACTTGTTTATGTCTTGATAGGTGAGTCTCTCACTTGTTTATGTCTTGATAGCTGAATCTCTCACTTGTTTATGTCCTGATAGGTGAGTTTCTCCCTTGTTTATGTCTTGATAGGTAAATCTCTCACTTGTTTATGTCTTGATAGGTAAATCTCTCACTTGTTTATGTCTTGATAGGTAAATCTCTCACTTGTTTATGTCTTGAAAGGTGAATCTCTCACTTTTTGCTTTGATAAGTGAATCGAGGTTGCATGGTCTAGAAGTTTGCTTAGCAACCCTTTGGGTCTCATTTTGAAATTCCTATCTAAGAGAGAGAGAGAGAGAGAGAGAGAGAGAGAGGAGAGAGAGAGAGAGAGAGAGAGAGAGATAGACAGATAGATAGATACAGATAGATAGACAGATACAGACAGACAGATAGACAGACAGACAGATAGACAGATAGATAGATAGATAGATAGATAGATAGATAGATAGATAGATAGATAGATAGATAGATAGATAGATAGATAGATAGATAGATAGATAGATAGATAGATAGATAGATAGATAGATAGATAGATAGATAGATAGATAGATAGATAGATAGATAGATAGATAGATAGATAGATAGATAGATAGATAGATAGATAGATAGATAGATAGATAGATAGATAGATAGATAGATAGATAGATAGATAGATAGATAGATAGATAGATAGATAGATAGATAGATAGATAGATAGATAGATAGATAGATAGATAGATAGATAGATAGATAGATAGATAGATAGATAGATAGATAGATAGATAGATAGAGAGATAGATAGAGAGATAGATAGAGAGATAGATAGAGAGAGAGAGAGAGAAAAGAACTCATACATGGTTCCCATAGCAACCCAGCTTAAAACGATGACAGGACGTGTGCTGGGAAGCATAGGCACCAGCGTATACTGATCACATTCACTATAGAGATCGGACTGGCCTACAAAAATACGGGTCTCCAGGACATGGCCCGTATACCTGAAAGCCTGCTAATTTAAATTGATAGTCTCCACACTGACTGCAGTGAATCTATCGCCGTGTTTGGGAATGTACGTGGCGAGATCCCAATCTCTTCCGCGATGAGACTCTCGTAGCTAGGACGTGCGGGTCGCAGTGAGTGTCATAACAGAAGAGGGTGACAAAATGGCAGAAGTATACGTTATTAGACAGTGGGTATGAATGTGTTTGTCTGTGTGTGTAAGTGGTGACAGGAAGTCTTCCGCACCGGGTACCACCTGATTTTACAATACCATTGGAGTGACAAGAAATTTCCCCGCACTGGTTACACCTGACCTTGCAACGCCACTGCTCGTAACACCATTCAAAAGACACGAGAACAGTTTTTGTGTTTTGTATCTGAGACAGTAAGATGGTAATTGGGTACGTCGAAGTTGCCAAAACACGCTCCCAAACCTCAGTTGATGGAGTATCATCAGGGCGTGTTGAAAGAGCATTTACTTTTACGACATCAGAAATTAAAATGCTTCCTCCTGTGTATCTTCACAATACCTAACCCCCAGCACCAGGACTCTCGGATGAAACCTAAGTGCGTCACCGGATGACTCATCTAGTTTTTCCAGATGAAAATTTGAAAGAACTCAACAAGTCCTCGCAAAGTGTCAATCCTCCTCTGATACATGATCAGACAATGGCATCCGAGCAAGTCTTTCTATCGTTAGGCCGGGCCACGGGTACAACTCATAAATCTTCCATTACTCACAGATTTTATTAATGACACACTTTTGATAACTTGCCGCTCGCTCTTTCTCTTTTTATTTACATCTCGGCGTATTCCCTTATGCCTAGTTTTTCTTTGATCGGGACGATAGAGGGCCGAAGATGAATGGGATTCTCCTTATTCATACAACTTGTGACTCAGCAGGAGTTGATGAGTACCGTTGAAATGGTCGGAACAAACACTAGTTTGTTGGTATTTGAACGACGATTTTCTAGTAGCTGGGGGTTTTTGATTATGATTGCTACGGAGGAAGCAATTTGGCTGAATTCATCTCGGGCACATTGATGCACAAGAATTATCATGACTGTTCTTGAACACACGAGCAGTAGCTTCAGGGAAGAGACGAGAATTAAATTCTTTGACCCACATATTATCCATCCATCCATCCATCCATCCATCCATCCATCCATCCATCCATCCATCCATCCATCCATCCATCCATCCATCCATCCATCCATCCATCCATCCATCCATCCATCCGTTAGTCCGTCTCTATGTGTGTCTGTCCATCTATATATACATCCGTATTTCTGTCCGTCCGTCTGTTGTCTCCCTATCTGTCCATCACCTTTGTCTGTCTGTCTGTCTGTCTGTCTGTCTGTCTGTCTGTCTGTCTGTCTGTCTGTCTGTCTGTCTGTCTGTCTGTCTGTCTGTCTGTCTGTCTGTCTGTCTGTCTGTCTGTCTGTCTGTCTGTCTGTCTGTCTGACTGTCTGTCTGTCTGTCTGTCTACTTATCTACCTCTGTCTGTCTGTCTGTCTGTCTGTCTGTCTGTCTGTCTGTCTGTCTGTCTGTCTGTCTGTCTGTCTGTCTGTCTGTCTGTCTGTCTGTCTGTCTGTCTGTCTGTTCAGTAATTCTTCTGTTTCTTCTTGTTTTTCTTCTTCTTCTTCTTTCTTCTTCCTTTTCTTCTTTTTCTTCTCCCCTTCCTCCTTCGCGTTCACTGGCTGTAAACTTGGGCGGACAGTTCTGGTATATGTCAAGCTCTAGACTTGAGTCTTGTTCCAGAACTTGAGTGTTACATGCACATCCGTTTAAAAGATTAGACTTATTCGTATGCAGAGTGTTCGTTTCTTGCCTCTTAGGCATACGCACTCGGGCTTCGAAGGAAGCCCCCCAATTAATTGACTATTACGACATGGTTGTTAAGGAGGCATGGGTCTATTCTTGCTTTTCCCCCACAATGGAACCACAGAACGCACAGGGGAAGACTATTTAAATACTGCTTTTAAAAGAATGTTTCTTTCAAGCGAGGGAGTGGAGAAGGCTGAATGGAGATTACAGACCAGAGAGTGACAGCATAAACAAACTCAACAGGAAAGAACAAACATCAATTCTTAGACTTCGGACTGGACACTGTGGTCTTCGAGCACACTTGTACAGGATAGGCATAAAAGAATCTGCTGCCTGTGATTGTGGAGCAGAAAGACAAACCCCTGAACACATACTGCAGTACTGCCCTTACCTCTCCCAGCAAAGACTGTGGATCTGGCCCAAGGGAGCCACATTTCAAGAGAAGCTATGGGGGACCGGTGGCGACCTTAAACGCACAATCCTATTTGTGACCCAGACTCGACTCAATGTTTAGCATGACTGATATCGAACGCAAAAAAAAAAAAAAAAAGAATGTTTGTTTTTAAACGAAGGCTTAAATATTCTTGCTTTTTTTTTTTAGTCTTCAAAGTTGCTATATGGGATCGAACCCGGCACTTTGTAATTACGAAGCATGTTCATAACACCGGAGACACAGACGCCTAAAACACAAACGCCTAAAACACAGACGCCTAAATAAACAAATTATGTCGGGATGTTATATTTCCATTGGTCGCCAAGTTAGGTTTGTGAAGTCTTAAACTATTCTATTTCACCCCTCACAAGCACTTTCTGGTCCCCTGGGAAACATCCTCTACTTCTTTCCCTTAGTTCGACATACATGACTTCAACTCCTCTACTACACTGTGCGTTGATCTCTGTACCTTTTCCTGACTATCATTTAGTCTTTCGGACATCAAGATACTTTCAGCGATTTTTTCCATGGATACACTGAATAATTTGTCCTTGTCCCTGTGTTGTTTCTTATCACAACGCTTCCCCCCACCTTTTTTCATTTTCAATTTTTAAAAATGTATTCCGAATTTAAACTTTTCTCTTAGGTTTATCTGAGAACTATTTACATACTTCAGATAACTCTTACCAATCCCGTGTGGAGGGGGGGGGGGGGGGGGGGGGGGGTGTGGGTGTGGGGGAGAGACAGTTTATACACTCACAATACACAGATTAGTAACTTCGGGTAATTTATGTGGAGGGAATCATTATACCTACACTATATATTAATGTTAGTATTTTTGGGGGTGGGGGGGGGGGGGGGGGGAACGGGAGACAATTTATACACTCACAATACACAGATTAGTAACTTCAGGTAATTTATGTAGAGGGAATTATTATACCTGCACAATATATTAATGTTAGTATTTTTGGGGGTGGGGTGGGGTGGGGGGTAATTCTCGCGGAGGAACAAAATACTTACAATATACTTTAATTTGTTCTGTCGTGTAGTTCTGTGGTAAGAAGAATTCTGACTATGACATAACTTTTTTCTCCCCTTTGGGTAATTCCCGTGGAAAGAAATATATGTTATAGATGTCGCTCCAATTCTGGTTTCCTTTTGATTATCCAATCCAAAAGTTTTTGTACATGTTTTATTGATCTCTCTCTCGCTCTCTCTCTCTCTCTCTCTCTCTCTCTCTCTCTCTCTCTCTCTCTCTCTCTCTCTCTCTCTCTCTCTCTCTCTCTCTCTCTCTCTCTCCCTCTCTCTCTCTCTGTGTGTGTGTGTGTGTTTGCATGCGTGTGCGTGCGGCAGTATGTGTGCTCGCGCGCTTAATCCATTCCAGTATGTTTATTTAATATTCTGTTTCTTGATAAATCTGTTTCACTACTAACAGCAATACCTGGGTTCATTAATTTACAATATACAGATTAGTTTCAAAAACAATACAGAAAATCATTTAGGAATCAATAATGATTAATCTTATTCTCTTTTACTGCTATTAAATATATATTTGGTGTTGATCCACTGACGTTAAAGAAATGGTGTATCCTCAACAATTTGTGATGACTGACTGACTCTCTACCCCACGAGGACACAACACAAGCGATAAACAGCCGATGACACAAAGTACCACCATCTGGATGAGGATCACCGTGGAGAGGTCGCATAAACCGCGTTCAGACAATTGGCCATATATATGGCCTGCCTATATTGCATCCACTGGCAAAAGCCAGGGTGGGGCTTCAAATAACAAAAATTTCATCCTAAAAAGGACGTATGGATTAATAGCAAACAATCTGTGATGTCCATTGATAGTTTGTTTGACTAGTTGTGATGTTCACCAAATCAGATGCGCTTTTTTATAAGTATTAGTTATATGTTCATTGCATAAATTCACAGTTTCAAGGTCCTAATCTGCTGAGTTTACCACATAACTACTCAAGCCTAAAGGAATGGAAACTAATTACTGTTACTATTGTTCAAATTCGATTCATTTACATGATTGTAGTGTTTCTGACAACAGCTCAAGTAGCTGCTGAAATGAAACAAGCTTCTGTTCATTCTTTCGTGTTCAACCTTTGTTGCGATGCTTAAGTCTTAGATTCATTGACGTTCGGTTTATGCTCATGGATGGTAATTTTCCGTTCATGGATGGTTCAAAACTTGCACGGGCTTTCTGCCTGGAGAGTCAGAAGCAGAGTCCCTATCCAATAAAACTCCAGCGATGTGAAATTCTAGTGTTTAATTTTCTTTCTTTTTTTGTCTCTCTCTCTCTCTCCACCCCCACAAACCCGTTTGTTACCTGGAACTTGTTTACTACAAATCTGCCCAAAAATCTTTCTTCTGCTTTCCCCTCAGTTTGTTTCGGAAATGTGATTCCAGACAATGCTGTTACGTCTTCTTTGGGCTATGTTGAGGTGATAATCCTCTGCAAAGTCATTGACATCTCTCTGAAGCTTTGTCTCGAAAGATAGCGCATGGTGTTGCGACTAATTATAACTCATACCAGTTCGTATTCCAAGCAAAGGTCGTGTACAAATCTAAAGATTTCGCGTCTTAAAGGACGTATACCAAGTTGAAAGTATACCAAATCATACACCGATGCACTATTGTATGACTAACATTGGAAGGTCATGGGTTCGCTCCCTGGCGGAGCTGGACTTTTTTCAAAAATGACACTGGCAACCCAGGTCGACCCAGCCTTGAGTGGGTACCAGGTGCAGTCCCGGGAAGTAAAGGCGACCGGCGTGATGATGACCACATCACCCATCTTGTGCCGATTGGTCTATAAAAATAAAGGTCTAGCCCTATACACCTAAAGGCGTGGAAAATGGTGCTTTCAAAAAAAAAAACGTATTTTACTTACTGCTTTTATTCCTGCAATATAAACCAGCATGTATCTATGGAGGCAGCAGCCATTGTGCCAGCTGCACAACATCAAGAGTTCACATTATAACCACGTCCTTGTTTTGTTTTCATACACATGAGTCAGATCTGTTAAAACGGATGTGCACGCAACACTCAGGTTTTGGAACGGGATTAGAGTCCAGAAGTAGACGAAAGACCAACACTTTCTGCCAGAGTTTACCGCCGGTGAACGCGGAGAAAAAGAAGCATTCGTGAAAACACATTTAAAAAAAAAAAAAAAAACGCAATCTGAAGTTAATGAGACTGTTGATAATGTGATTTTACTATTTTGGCAATAGTAATCAAATTACTGAAACTGTTGTTAAAACATCTTGCACTTTCTCACAAAGAGATGGTTTAATTTTCTCTCTAGTTCCAATTTCAGAGGATTGTAATAACCACTTTGATCCAGCCAGCAGTGATTATTTGGCAAAACATAATTTTCAAAACGGAAAACTTGTTTAGTTTGCATTATATCCTGTGATGGCTAAGTCTATTTTTATGGAGTAATGTTTCATGTCTTGTAAAACAGCTACTATTGTTTGAAAGCAAGGAATACAGACAGTAAAGCCGAAGAACGAATTACTATAGTCTGCTCCTGAATTCGTGCCCAGTTTGAAAAATCTGTAACTCAGTAAGCGTTAGGTTTAAGTTGTTAGTAGTATATGGCTTTATTTATTGACCGCATGGTTGGGATGTTGGGTGGTTGGCTGGTTCAGTGTTTGGCTTGCTATGTGGTTAGGTGGTGGGATGGCGCGTAGACTCCTAGAAGGTAAAGTGACCGTTTTTTCCCCCTTAAGATGGCGCTTATAAAATTGGCTTTTGTTGTTTGTCTTAGATATATTAAATTATCAAGATATTAGACACCAAATAATCTCTACCGCTACTGGGTCGACCACATAGCCCAAATGTTTTAAATTTTTTGCACAAAGACGGTTTTACCACTTCCTGTAGGCCTATCTATCAGGAAGGTGAAGGGATACCTCCAACGAAGGTCCACAACTAATATTGATTTTTATCTGTTTCACATGTGTTTCATGTGTGTTTCATGTGTGTTTCATGTGCGTTTCATGTGTATTTCATGTGTGTTTCACGTGTGTTTCATGTGCGTTTCATGTGTGTTTCAAGTGTGTTTCAAGTGTGTTTCATGTAAGTTTCATGTGTGTTTCATGTGTGTTTCATGTGTGTTTCATGCGTTTTTCATGTGTGTTTCACGTGTGTTTCATGTGTGTTTCATGTAAGTTTCATGTGTGTTTCATGTGTGTTTCATGTGTTTCACTCTCAGATCGTAATCTCCTTAGTCACTTCATGTGAGTTGGGGATTCTTCATTGAATGCCCGATAGGCACCATGCATCGCTGCACATGCTAATTGATTTCTAGAACAATCTCCATCCGTGTATCAATTACTTTACCATCTACTTTTAGGGCTGCACAAATTAGTAGTAAAAAAAGATCAAAGAAATTCGCCGCTTTAATAAAACAGCAGCACCTGTGCAACTGTAAACTATAAAAATTTTAAGGGCATAGGAAATCTAAGGCCACGTGCAACAATTCCTATTGTTCCGTATAGGAGTTTTCGAGATTTTTGTTAAAGTGTGATGGCACAACTTTTGAAACGCACTATACGCTTGAGTTTTAGTTACCATTTAGTTGCGTATTCTTTGAAGAACGAACCTCAGCATTGTTTGTTCAACGTTTTCGTTTTACCAAGCAGTTTTTACGCTCAGCAGTTTGTTATTATTCACTCTATCATTACCGCATTAACCAAATAAACATAAAGCAGTCTGCTGTCAAACCTGCTGCTTGTAGCCATAATCGTTTATCTCGGAATTATGGATTGCGCGTTTACATCACCTAACCCACCAACGTTGACTATATAGCCCTTTAGTAGGCAGATACAGTAATTCTGAAGAATAACAGTGTCAATATAAACACAATTTTGATCCCAGCTATTATATTGATCTATTGCTATTAGTCCACATTTATCCTAAACAATGTATCATCATCATCCTCATCCTCATCCTCATCACGTGTTCTCTTTATGCCTAGTGGCACGTGAGCCATCAGAGAGGACTTTCAATGCCTTCCTGTTGTGCGCAATCTTCAATGCAGTTTTCCATGTCAGAGATGCAGCACTCAGTTGACTTTCCGTCATTCGTTTCCATGTTGGTTTCGGGCGCCCCTTCTTTCTCTTTCCCTCTAGTGCCCAAGTGAGAGCTGTTTTGCCAGGTATTTCAGGATTCATTTTCATGACGTGGCCAAGCCATTTCCATCTTCTCTTGGTTCTCTGTCTAGAGATTCTTGTTTTGTGACTAGAAGTAGTATAGTGTTGGAGATAGTATCTGGCCAAAATTGTTTAATAATTCTACGTAGACATGTGTGGTGGAAGGTGGGTAGTTTGTGCGCATCTTTTTTGTTTGTTTGTCATTCTCCAGCATTCAGCTCCAGAAAGGAAAACTGGCAAAATGATGCTTTTGTAGATTCGGGGGTTTCTATGTAGTATTGTCATGTAAAGCTAACAAAGTATTTATATAGACTAAACGGCATTACATGATTACCAGCCGACATTACTTCCCAAGGCGTCAACTACCAGTCTTTGGTTTTGTTCCAGCACTTGATTGTTGTATACACATCTGTTTTACCGATCTGACATTTCTTCCGTCTCCCCCCCCCCCCACCCCCCCCCCCTTTTTCAGGCAGATGCATTCCTGCATCAAAGGAAACTTTGACCCATTTTATCGTCCACGATGCTAGGACAACCACATCCAACCTGGCCTTTCTGCATCCCCACATGTGATGGGCTACTTTTTCAGTCCACGTCAGACCTGGAAACAGAATGAAACCGACACGCAGTACTTGTAACTGACTCACAGAGAGTGCTTCGGAAAATTGAAACAGGCGTCCTGCGCGCAGAGCGGCTTGCATCACTTGATAAGACTCATATCAGGAGCAGATCACGGCTTTTCTGTCTAGAATATTCAAGTGTGTGAGGTAACGAGCAGGCTGAAAGATTAGCTGCTGCCTCTCCTCTAGGCGATGAGCTAATTAATGATAAAGCGGACATGGTGAAGATTTTCAGGGCAATAGGACAAACAGAAAATCCATACAGTGAAAGACCTATTCAGCGGGGGTGAGTAAAGGTTCTAGAAAATATTCAGCACTGAGGGAGAAACCTTGGCTGCCTTTGAATCATGTTGAAACTGGTACTTTAGCATACTGTCTCATTGTTGGTTAGTGAAGAAGGGGACGGAGCACGTGTGAGAATGTCCTGACTGCAGTGATGTCATCAGTTCATTCATTCATTCATTTATTCATTCATAGAACCTTTTACCACCGGGCCAGCAGGCAAGTGAGCTAACAACTCCGCTCCCACGGCTCATTTTTAAAAAGAAATACGGTTTAAAATAACCCATTAACAAAACTAGGAATGCCACAACTAATTATCCATCAAAAGCCGCTTGATTGCAACGGTTCAGGCAGGATAATCGATCGCAAAACGACCGCTTCTCGCAACAATGGATCAGCCATACAAGAAACACGAAACAATTCTAAGCATCGTATAACGCCAACGAATAACTAAACATTCAACTTTACAGCCGCGCAGATCCAACTGGCAATGCAATATTTCTGTTTCCATCAAAGCTTTGTCTCTTGTTTGTAGCCAGCCTTTTTTCCTCAACGGGCGATGCAGACCAAATACAATTACAGCATCAATGGTGACACTGTTCGGCTTGCTACGTGTTCCGTTATTCCAGTATTGTACGTACACAAAACTTGCAAACACAACAACGTCCATTACGTTCGTCTGCAATATGGACGAAAACAAATTAAGTCTCGGAAATTGACATGAAAGCTGAATTTTGTAACGGTAATGGTACACGTTTGCCGTTAACGGATAACAAGACTAGTAATTATGATTTATTACTCTGTAGGATAAGAATTATGCGTTTTATCAAATACATCGGGGTGGGGGTGGGCGTCGGGAAAAAAGGAAAGGGGTGGGGGGGGGGGGAATTTGAACAAAATATATGTGTTTTCCAGTCACTTAACAAAAAGCCTGGGAGAGAAACAAGACATATAATTCACTGAATGTATATTTTACTGATACCGTTAACATAATATCGAAACTTTCCCAGTGGGTACTGGAGCCCCATGTTGTGGAGGGCGGGGGGGGGGGGGGGGGAAGGGGGGAGGGGGGAGGGGAGGGAATATTCACCCATTGTCCCCTAACATGTATGTCGTAAAAGGCGAATATTTTGGAGTTTGCTGAAACTAAATATGGAAGGTCGAAATAAAATATATCGCAGCAAAAATAATAATAATAATAATAATAAAAATAATAATAATAATAATAATAATAATAATAAGAAGAAGAAGAAGAAGAAGAAGAGGAAGAATGTGTCAGATGGGTGGCCCAAGACCACCGAAAACAAATATTCATAACAGTTATAAAGGAAAATGATTGCCAGGGAGTCACCACAACATGAGGGGACTTTATTAAAAGGTGGCGGCATTTGGAAGGTTGAGAGCCACTGCTGTAGTGCATTTCTTCCACAGTTTCCTTCCTTCTGCTGCTTGTGAAGATGCTGAAGCTCTTGTGTTTTCAGCTCAGTCGCGTGATCAGCACGTGTTAGGCGTTCGGCTTCCAAGGTGGCGTTCGAGTTCCGTGGCAAACATTACTTGAACATTCTCAAGTTGTTCAAGTTATGAGGCGTTCGAATTTCGAGGTACCATTGTTCAGCGACAGTGAGTTATGTAAGAAAATGTTCTTGTGTTATTCTGTTCTTTTCCTCCACAAGGTTCACAGGTCGACTCAAACTTAAATGAGTCAAGTGCTGGAAAGTAAAGGCGGCCGGTGTGATGCCACATCACCCAACATGTGCCGGTTGGTCACTTAAATATAGGTCTAACCCTATATGCCCAGTTTGCTGAAAGAAAAGAGTCCGTTACCTTTTACCTCTACAAGAACCTTTTAGATCTTATAAATGTGTATTTTGCACACACCCACAAACATAATGACATAGAAGTAGACGGTCAAACAGACAGACAGATAGATAGGTAGATAAATTCATAAACACACACACACACACACACACAGAGAGAAAGAGAGAGAAAAGAGAGAGAGAGAGAAGGAGAGAGAGAAAGAGAAGAGAGAGAGAGAGAGAGAGAGAGAGAGAGAGAGAGAGAGAGAAGAGAAGCCTTATCATTCTCGCTTGTTGCCGTGTACAGTGTGTGCACATGAAAGCTACGACGGAACACCACACAAAACAAAACAAAATAAAAGTTACACATTATCTCTGAAGCCGCTACAAAAGGATAATGATTACACAATAAATTATCCATCTCCCTTATTATTTATTTTCATTAATCTGCAGGCCATAACGCGTTTGAAATTGTTGTTATTTCTCCGTCATGAATATTATACATCCGGGCACACGAATTGTTTGTCCCGTGTCCGAATATTTGGTTAGCCGAGGTCCCAGAGCAGCGTAGCTATAGCAACCGGTGAGAACGATGCAAATGGCGGTTCCCTGTCTAATCAATACACTATCCCAGAGCTTTTCCTGCAGGGGCCTGGCGGGGGGAAAGAGTACCCCGGATGTGTGCACTTGGAAATTAGATTTCGGCGGCTCTAATTGCGACACTGCTAAAATTCATTCTGCGGCCACACAACAGGAATTGATGCAAGAGACACCATGTAAAATCATGTCACAGGCGAATAAAGAAATGAATGGCGGTATATTTATTTCAACGCGAGTTGCGATCAAAGCTATGGGTACATTTTTAAATTCTGCAATAATGTATATAAACGCTATATCATTATCAAACCCCTTGCTGACTGGCATTGGCAGTCAAGAGTCTTTATATCTTAGGATCTGTAACAGCATTGTCTGTTAGTCAGGACCGGATTAGCCATTAAGTACACTGAACACGTGCTTGGGGCACCAAGAAAAGGGAGGGGCACCACATACAGTTTCAATAGGCTTCAGTCTGAGCTTTTATCCAATGGGTTGAATTATATATTTGTTTAAATCTCATCAAAACAACAATGTAGGCTGGATATCATATATCCATTAAGTATAGGAGCAGATGTGTTAGAAAGATTAGTTTGAAAATCTAATCAAGGACTGTAATTCAAAACATAGTTAAAAACTGTTCAAATGTAAATACAGTGAAAGTATACATTTTACTTTGCAGATTAAATAGCCCAGGCTCAATTAAGCTCAATCTTAATGCCTATGGTTTATTACAGCTCCAATGAACTTGAACTGGTTGACCTGCTCCAGTGAACAATGTCACATCGTGATCTGGTGTTTCTGCTTCTCTCTTGAGATCACCATGGTTTTAGTTTTGGAGATACTGATGGTCATCCCTCTCTTGAGATCACCATGGTTTTAGTTTTGGAGTTACTGATGGTCATCCCTCTCTTCTCAAGCTCTTTCTTGCAGACAAAAAAGTTGGATTGAAGGTGTGCCTCTAATTAAGCTATCAGGGCCACATCGTCTGCAAATGCCAGCTCTGGATATACAAATTGGTATCATCTTCCACTACCCTACTGGGTACTTCTTTGTCTTCTCAAAAATCTTGATGACATCATTCATCACAAGAATGAAGAGGTAAGGTGAGAGAATATCACCTTGTTTAACACCGCCAGTGGTATTAATTTTTTCTGACTTTTGGTTTGCTGTTCTTACATAATTTCTGCAGCTTTCGTAGAAACTCTGCTTTGAACTGATCAGGGGTGCTGCGATATTTTTCCTTGCCAAACAATCTCAGAGTTTTCTCCAGGGTACCTTATCAAATGCCTTTTGTAGATTCAAAAAACATAGGTGCATCTCTCTTACATTCAAGGGCTTTTCACTCCTCTGTCTTAGTGTGAAGACAAGGTCTTGAGTACTTCGGTTTGTTCTGAAGCCGCACTGGGCCCGATTCAGCTGCGGCGCTGACAGACTTCTAAGTCTCTGCTCGAGAATTCTAGTGTACCTTTTACCAGGAACGCTAAAGAGGGATATGCCTCTGTGGTTTTCACATTGTCTGTTATAACCTTTTTTTAAATACAAGTATTATGATGACAATCTCCCAATCTTTTGGTATAGTTTTGAAACACCAGGCTGCCTGGAGAGCTTTCAGGAGAAGTCGCTCACCTGCGATACCCATATATTTGATCATAACTAGTGTTATACCATCACGTCCTGCTGCTTTTCCCAGCCTAATCTTATCAATAGCTCCTTCGATTCTTCCCTCCTGATGTTATTATCTCCATGGATGATTTCCTTCTCAGTAATAAGTTCCGTTATTTCTGGGTCATAATTTTCCTCAACATCGAGGAGCTCTGAGAAGTTTTCTTTCCACCTGTCCATGATATTATTTGTAGTATAAGCAGAGCCGCCTTCCTTTTTTAAAATAAATGTTAGCGTTAAGATCTGTCCGGTTTTTTCCTCTGTGGTAAATTGTAACCGTAGTTTAAGGCAAACAGATGACTGGCCTGCTGTACCTTTGCATGGTGGATAGGCTGCCTCCTTGCGGTCTCCATGCATACAGTTACCCACTACTTCCGGACTCGTATAAACTTCAGGCTCAGCCAGACCCTCCTCCTTTGACAGCCGGGCTTGGGACCGGTCTTAGCGGAGTTATAACAGTTTATTAAAAGTACAAAATAATTTCACAATTATTGACGCCCCTTTGAAAACCACTGGACTATGAGAAGAAGATTTCAAATATCAGCTTTCCAAACTATTGATTTTCATGTGGCCATGTTTGATTAACTTTCAGGATTTTGGCATTTTACCTTAAAATATGTTTAAAGGGACAACTAAAACAACAAAACAACAATATCAATACGAAATATGCTGATATTCAAGTCTCTTTTTCACATTATCAGGCACGAGATGTGATCCAGGCAGAAATTTGGCAGAAATTTTCTGGATTGCACAAAGAATGTGCTGTGACAAGGAGAGAGCGAATTGCGTGATGCATGTTTCTTCAAAAGAGGCATTCCATTTTCAAAAATGAGCGCGCGGTCAAATTCTGACATATCTAGCTGTCGCAAGCGTAACGCGGGACAAAAACAGTTTGATTAACCTCAACATGCAAAGTGGCACTGAATCAGAAAACATTACAGTTGTTTTGGCGTGTTATTTTCCCTATTGTGCACTTTAGTTAATGATAATGATTAGATGTTCGTTCAGCGAAACTGGAGAGCAAAGACAGGGGTTAATCAAATTCAGAATATTCAGATGAAGAACGTAAATACACACTGACCACAATCTTTCGAGAGGTCAAGTGGATCAATTGTTTTCTTCTGGCAGGTACTTGTAACGAAAACATATTTTTTCCAGTGTTGAACACGCACGCTTTATTCATGTGCAGTTGGCGACTCTTGGCCTTAGCAACGATTTAACTCTTTTAGTTACGAGGAACGCATCATAGGTTCCTACCTAGAACCCCAATGAACGCATAATGCGCCGATTTTATGTCTCTCTTTATTACCCATTGGGCATGTGATGCTAAACCCCGTGGGATTCAAAGAGTTAAGAAGAATAAATAAATAAATAAATAAAAAAATGTTGGTTGTGTATCCTTAGGAGCCAGTTGCAAAACCAGTCTTAGCATATTTTAGCTGTTTGGTATTATTAGAAATTTTACATTCTCTAGTTTGCCGTTGCCACTGAAGGTCGGCACTCAATGCCATTGAAGAAATCAACGGAAAGCCTTCTGCTGCCAAATCGACTGCAGCTGAAATTAAATCGGGTACCACGAATTACGAAGCAGGCTCGTAACACCTAAGCCACATACGCTGATGTGGAAAGAGGGTGGGGGTGAGTGGAAGGGAAAAATAGGCACGCAAGTAAAATAAAATAGAGTAAATATGCACAATTAGAGAGCCTTGTAGTGTGCATGAGAAAGAGAAATCTAGAGTACAACATGACAGTAGGAAAGTTGGAGCTGAAGAGAGGCAGAGGGAGACAGAGAGAGAGAAGATGCCGGACAGTTTGACATCATTGCATGGAGAATCATCTGTGTCAGAGGTGAAAGTTCACCATGCGGAATGTTGTGAATAAACGTGACTGCCAACGCCACACGGCATGGACTTTAAGAAGAAGAAGAAGAAAAAGCAGTACCGGAAAAAAAGATCCATAGAACTATCATATTTGCTTTGCTTTAATAAAATAAAATAAAAGTTCTATATTTATTTGTCTTGAAGTATTTTATACTGGTCTATGAACCAAAAAAGTTGTCTGGTCTCGTAGAAAAAAAAAAAAAAAACCGACAGGCTAAAACTGCGTTTTGTAAAATTAACGAACGTTTTATGCAATAAATCCATGTCATTAGGGGTAAAAAAAAAAAATCTGGCATGCCATGTAGATAGATTGAAAATATGACTGTGAATCCTGGACAACTAATGAACAAGCAAAACAATTCTGGAGGCCTCGGAGATGTGGTTTTACAGAAGAACATTTACAATTCCTTGGACAGCCAAAAAGAGCAGCTCAGAAGTTTTGAAAGGGCTCGAAGAAAACTGTCAACACACATCAGAAAAAGACAGTAATCATTTTTTGGTCATGTTATGAGAAGAAAACTGCGACACGGAAGAGATCTGTGGGAAAAAGGACAGAGGAAGACAATGCAAGAAGAATCTTGATAGCTTTTTTTTAGGCATGGACGGGCGTCAACACAATATCTGATTCATGCTTGTAAAGATCGCAGATTCTGGAAAGGCCTGATCGTATTGGTGATAGTTGATAAACAATTGACCATTAAAAAAGGGCTTCCAGATAAGACTTTAAAGGGCTTCCAAGCCATCTGCTGAACTACAAATTGCAAGGGGAAAACACGATGGAAAAAATATATAAATCATGTTGCAAGAGACACATTGAGACTGCATGCAAATATAAAACATGGTGTAATGATGTGTGAAGCTTGGCATGTTAGAACCATAGATTAGCTGTTCAGACTTATGCAGTACATTTCTTGAAGTCCCAGGTAATAATCTCTAAAAGAACCAGTTGAGTCAGAGCAAAGAGCTCTTTCACCTTATGTACTCTCTGTGGAAAGCTTCTAGCAAAGCTGGGCACTTAAGACGCCTTGGTCATCTACTGCATCTAAGTCCATTTTCAATCGTCTTGACATTCTCCTGCCATTGGGTCAAGATTTACACACGCGAGAGAGTGAGGTCGACGAATTGCGCAACTCTTTCCCTAAGTCCTTGAGCAAGTCACTTTCATCCAGATATCACTTTAGATGAAAGTGGTCTTCGTCACTCGTGATGGACGAACACAACACTCAGAAATCAGTATAGTTCCATATTTGGACACGTGTATTCTTTATGCTTTTACGCACACTAAAGACAACACAAAGGTATTACAGATATATAAACACTCACATAAATTAGGTATGAGCCAAACAGCTCTCTGCCGGTGCCTTCGTGCTGAACAGACCCCAGAACATGTCCTGCAAGACTGTCCTCTCCTGGCGGAGCTGCGGAGCGACATATGGCAACGCCCAGTAGAACTGACAACTAAGCTTTGGGGAAACCTAAGAGACCTTGAAAAGACATCCCAGTTTATGACCCACAGTGGATTATGCGCATGACCAGAGATCGCTGAAGAAGAAGAAGAAGAATTCCAAAGCTATGAACAGACACGAAAACGTGGGTGACAACTGTCAAGACTGATAAAAAGAGGACAGGTCGAAAAAAAAAAAGATAAATACCTTAGTGGCTTGGCGGCATGCATGGGCAGAACAAGATCACTGACCTGATCTGTGATTCTGCTGATCGTGTGGGATCGCGGTTCTTAACCGCCTTAGCTTGTCGGCGTGGCCCATGGTGATGATGATATTTCCAGGGACACAGATTGCCAAGATGTTTGGAAACCTACAACCTAGGTGGTATCAGAGCCTGTTGGGCGCTAGTGAGCAAGGCGTCATTACAAATGGATCATCGCGGTCTGAAGAGAATAGTGCAGCGAAGAGTGAACCAGGGGATCTGATCTGACCGACGTTCAGAGAAAAGACATGACGGACGTACAGTCTGGCTACTACAAGTACAATCGGGTTTGGAACACCTTGTTGACAGCCGTCGATGGGAACTAGCCCTTATGGTAACCTCCAGAGTGTTATCATGTATGTTCCTAACTCGACTCAAAATGAACCTGATTATAGGTTATATGGTCTCATGAACCTGATTATATGTTGAATTCACAGACACATAGGTGTACAAAAGTATAAAGAAACTCAGAGATGGAACAAAAAATTAATCAGTCAGAGAGAAATTTAAATAAAGATAGATAGATGTACAGATGGATAGATACACAAATATAGACAGACATAAAGACGTGCATACACACAGATTTATATATTTAGATAGGTATATTCGATCATGTCTCCACTCGCTCACAAACTGTTGCCCTATCTCACGAACGTAACTCCTCTCAGAAAATTATAGAAAACGACTGTAACCAGATATCCTCTCACGTGACTGCCAGCAAGGACCCACCCCTCCAGCCTTCACCATCGGAGACTGATTGATGCCCACTTTGGACTGATCATATACCAGCCAACCATCGCCGTTGCCGCCGGTAATCGGCGAGAAAATTATAACTTTAACTTTCTCTTGCGCAAAAACATAACCCCAGATATGACGCACCGATCGTTCTCCAGACGACAAAACATCGCTCTGCAGTAGACTGGTGTCTCGGAAATCACCGACCAGAAGAAGTTCGGGTAACTTTTCGGCCGAACATGATGGCATAGTCAGGGTGGGTAAATATTCATTCGGTGGAAGACATAAGTAATGGAGAATTATAAAGTGCCGTAAAAGTTGAAATGCCATTAGCTTCCTTTTGTTTACAGTAATGGCATGTGCATGAGACAGTTTTTGTGGTGGCTGGGTAAAGGGCAGGCCAAGTGCCGTGAATATTCATTCATTGCTTTCCTGTATAGTCTCTGGCAATCTGGTTTTAATATTAATAAATACATGTAAGAGATGCACTGAAGTGTATTTTGTTTTTGTGTGTGTTTAAGGATGATAAAGTAAATCAGTTAGCTACTTCAATGAATAGCAGACTGTAGTAAAGAAGGTGCGAAAAATCTGCCAGACTGCCAATGATGTTTGCGGATATGGCCAAATCAGGACGTCTGTTGAAAAAAAAAATGTTTTCTTATAATTTCCGGTTTAAAGTTATGGTTGTTTGGGTTCTATTCACGTTTCCCGGCCCATCTACATACTTGCTGACCTTTTATTTATACTTTTTGGTACTTCATTTATAACTTACCCCTGACGTCACGACAACGTCACGGGAGACAGTCCCAATAAATTCTAGGGTGTTCAGGTTGTATTTTCACGCGGTTTGTCTAACCCTAAACCTAACCCTTACCCTAACCCTAACCCTAACCCTAACCCTAACCCTAAGCCGCACCATAAGAGACTAGATGGACATTCATAAACAGCACTGGCACCCCTTGAAATAATGGACTGTCAGGTCACCTGTGGAATTCCCCTGGGAAATTCATGTTTGGGGTACGTTATAAATTAAGAACCTACTTTTTCAGACTGTTTAGAGGGGTGTCACGTTGTCGTGCCTGCAACTACATTAGTGCCGATATTGCGTGTTCTATACTACACGACGACACAGATGTTAACGACCACAGAACATCTAGAACTGGCCCTAACCCAACCCCCTCCCCAATTTACCCACAGCGTGAATGAACATATTATTACAACGTGATAAACCTCGGAAATAGACCACACTAAGAAAGTGTGTAGATGAGCCAGGAAACGTGAAAAGGATCGTTGCTTGTCCACTTATAGACTTTGGTCATGTTTACAGGTGCGGTTTGTATGCAGACTGTAAATTCTTCACATCTGATAGGGAAATCTTCCTAACTAGTCGCCTTTTACATCATGAGTGTGAGAAGCAGTGGGTATACCCCTCCCACCCATCCCCATCTGTGGGGCCCTAAAATTCAACTCTCACAGAAATGGTGTCTGCTGATTGTTATATCATTGACTGCAGCACAGAGAGAATATATATATATATCACTCTTTACAACCTTCACACGCAGTCACACATACACATGCATATACAAATGTATGTATGTATGTATGTATGTATGTATGTATGTATGTATGTATGTATGTATGTATGTATGTATGTATGTATGTATGTATGTATGTATGTATGTATGTATGTATGTATGTATGTATGTATGTATGTATGTATGTATGTATGTATGTATGTATGTATGTATGTATGTATGTATGTATGTATGTATGTATGTATGTATGTATGTATGTATGTATGTATGTATGTATGTATGTATGTATGTATGTATGTATGTATGTATGTATGTATGTATGTATGTATGTATGTATGTATGTATGTATGTATGTATGTATGTATGTATGTATGTATGTATGTATGTATGTATGTATGTATGTATGTATGTATGTATGTATGTATGTATGTATGTATGTATGTATGTATGTATGTATGTATGTATGTATGTATGTATGTATGTATGTATGTATGTATGTATGTATGTATGTATGTATGTATGTATGTATGTATGTATGTATGTATGTATGTATGTATGTATGTATGTATGTATGTATGTATGTATGTATGTATGTATGTATGTATGTATGTATGTATGTATGTATGTATGTATGTAGGTAGGTAGGTAGGTAGGTAGGTAGGTAGGTAGGTAGGTAGGTAGGTAGGTAGGTAGGTAGGTAGGCAGGCAGGCAGGCAGGCAGGCAGGCAGGCAGGCAGGCAGGCAGGCAGGCAGGCAGGCAGGCAGGCAGGCAGGCAGGCAGGCAGGCAGGCAGGCAGGCAGGCAGGCAGGCAGGCAGGCAGGCAGGCAGGCAGGCAGGCAGGCAGGCAGGCAGGTTTGTGTGTGTGTGTGTGTGCGTGTGTGTGTGCGTGTGTATGTGTATGTGTGTGTGTGTGTGCGTGTGCGTGTGTGCGTGTGTGCGTGTGTGCGTGTGCGCGTTGGTGTGTGCGTGCGTGCGTGCGTGCGTGCGTGTGTGTGTGTGTGTGTACGTGCGTACGTGCGTGCGTGTGTGTGTGTGTGTGTGTGTATGTATGTATGGCAGGCGTGATTGGTGGAATGAGAATAAATCAGAAAGACAAATTGTATGCCCCCCCACCACTACCTTCTACCTCAGCACATTTTTTTTATACCTTATTCTCTTTCATTTCAACAACTTATCACAGACATCAGAGGGAGACAGTCATAATTTTTCGGCCATGTTATGAGAGGAGGGAAAATAAAGATGTTGTGACCACTGGAAAGATCTGTGGAAGGAGGGATAGGGGAAGACAACGAGAGAAGATGCTTGACAGTCTTGTTGCATGACATGGAGGTGTGTCAACACACAAACTGATACATGCTGCAGGAGATCGCAGATTATAGAGAGGCATGATCGCCCACGCCAGTCGGCAAGGCACCTGATGATGATGACGATGCTTCTCTTTCAGCTGCAATGTAATTGCTCATCTGAAGCTACTATAGCAGCTCCACTTCCTTCCACTTCTAAGTTTATTGCTACCACTACAACTACTTCTACTACAACTACTTCTTCAGCCACAGCAACTACTAAAGCTAACACAACAGTAACAAAATCAACAGAAATAACAACAACAGCTACCGGTACTGCCATTACTGCAGTAGCTACTATTATTCGTCTACTAGACACTAATTTCTTTCTGTTTCTTCTCCGCCTCTCGTTTATTCTGTTTTCAAGCTGTCAACATAAGGACATTTACCAACAATGACATGACGGCTTCATCCGGCAAAAGGGAATTACAATAGTCTCCACCTCTCCTGTATTTTTTTTCTTCTAATTATTATTTATCACTATCACTAATGCTGATTTTATTTTGATTGAATACTGCGCATCTCAGAAGCCGGTTGAGTTTTTTCTATTTCTTCAATTGAAAAATAAAACATTATGGCTAAAATGTGTGCAATATTTACAAGATAGATATTTATAACAGGAAAACAAATCAAAGCGATTGCGCATGGGTTACAACGAATTAAAATTGTCCGCGAGCTTATGTGAACAAATAACAATTTTTGTTAAGTCTCCGGGCTGTCAACAGTACGACTATAACCAGCAATGACGTGTGCCTCATTTAGCACAGGGACTTGAAAGTTTATTCACTCAACCATCACACTTCATTCACAACCACCCCAATTCGGTTTGGTTTTAGATGGTTACACCACATTTCTTCACGATTTTATTGAAATGTTTCTTGCTTCGTCTCTTATTCCGGGATTTATATGCGTTTATTTCCGAGATGTAATCTCTTTGTTTCATGTAGCAATCTCGTTACTCTTTACAGCTCCAGCTCCCCAGAATTCATCTCATCTTGTGCAAATATTTAGTTTGATCTCTCTCTCTCTCTCTCTCTCTCTCTCTCTCTCTCTCTCTCTCTCTCTCTCTCTCTCTCTCTCTCTCTCTCTCTCTCTCTCTCTCTCTCTCATGGTCTCGAAATCCAAAGTCAGCGACCGGTAGCTCTTCTGTCCGAGTTATCTCCCATCTCTGCGATTGCCACGACCATCGATCTGTTCTTTATCTTATCAAGTTACCACATTTAGCTGTCATTTCTCATTTCTCAGGCTGCTCTCATTGTCTCTCTCTTTATTTAAAAAAAAAATTATGTGCCGTCACCACAATAAAGGTTGGCTGCAGTATACTCCTAATGTCTTTAGAAATATTACGTGATTTACCCCTTATGTCTTAAGGAATAGTGCATGGTAAACCACTTTGTATCTTTGGAAATACTACTTGTTATAGCACTGGTGTATTTGGAGACACTATGTGGCATACCACTGGTGTCTTTGGGAGTATTACGTGGTATACCACTGGTGTCTTTGGGAGTATTAGGTGGTATACCAATTATGTCTTTGGGGATATTACGTGGTATACCACTAATATCTTAGGAAATATTACGTGGTGTACCACTAATGTCTTTAAGAATATTATTACGTGATATACCATGGATGTCTTTGGGAATATTACGTGGTACACTACTGATGTCTTTGGGAATATTACGTGGTATACCATTAATATCTTTGGGAATATTATGTGGTATACCATTGATATCTTTAGGATATTATCTCTCTTTAACATTCTATCTCGTGTTTTATTGCCCGCGTTTTCTATCCATCACTCATGTTCTCGCTATCTCTTTAGTTTGTCGCATTATTTTCTCTAATTCTACTTTTCTTTAACTCTCTCTATCACTGGCTTCTTCGCGTCCCTCTTTATCGCTGTTTTCTTCTCTGCCACCCCAGCTTTATGTTTCGTTTAGATATTTATGTGTCTGAATAGGGGTGTGTTTATGTGCGTGTGAAGGTATCTGGGTGTGTTTAACTGAGTTGGTGTGTGTGTGTGTGTGTGTGTGTGTGTGTGTGTGTGTGCGCGCTAGTGTGTGCATGCATTTTACCACCCATGTTTAAAAAAAAATATTCATAATATGCATATTATCATATGGATTTAACATGCTTATTGATAAAATACAGCTGCAGTGTGAAACACAGATGTTCGAAAGGGCCGAGTGTAAGACGAACCTGCGTGCCCAATTTGTGACCCTTCGAAAATAAAGTTCGTTCGTTCTTTCGTTAGTTTGTTTTATGTTTTCTCTTTTGTTGTTGTTGCACATCATGCCTCTGCCTTTACATTCACAACGTTCTCATATTTTTCTTCACACTTTTACTGTCGTCACTAGTGATCCTTTTAAATTGTTTAATTTTTTCTCTTCAGATTTGGGGAGCAGCCTTGGTGTATTGGAAAGACGCTCAACTTCCGATTTGAATGTGGTTGGTTCAAATCGGAACAGATCCGGACTTCTTTTTCTACCAAAAATTACCCTAGCTCCTAGTCGGTCCAGTCTTAAATAGAGACATGGTAAGGTCCTAGAAAATAAAGGCGGCCGCGTGATGTTGGTCACATGACCTACCGAGTTGCCTATAAATATAGCTCTAGCACTATATGTCTAATTTATTTTAGCTTACTTAACTTAATCCTATTTATTTGAACAATCTGAAGAAAAAGCGCTTGATGATGATGATTTTCAACTCCACCAGGACATCATGCTGAGCGATAAACACCCGGTGACACAAAGTGCCACCATTCGGATGATGATCACTCGAGGACAGGTTCCAGAAACTCCGTTCAACCTATATGTTGGGTTGTATTGGGTACTCTGGCAGTGAGGCTTTAAACACCAAAAATTGCGTCCGCTTGCTTACTTGTTTTACCCAACCAGGACACCACACAACCATTAAACACTTGGTGACACAAAGTGCCACCATGCGGAAAAGGAACCCTCTTTCAGCAGTTATGACCACATTCGTGGCCCAGCCATATTCAGGGCCACCGGCCAAAGCCAGGGTGGGGCTTCAAATAACGAAAAATTGCATCCCTCAAGAGGACGGCTTTAAAATAAAATAACAATTGCATCTGACATTGGGAGGCATAGTATGAATGAAAAGCGCGTTCCATAATTTCTATTAAATAATTTAACATAACAAGTTAAGGTCAGCGATAAATTCACAAAAATTTCCAAATAATTAAAAATAATAATGATATTAATAAAAATAATTGCTAACAATTTACAAGAAATAAAGTTGTATAGGAGTTTGCGAAAAAAAAATTATCTTAGTCTCAAGGCTGTCAACAATACACAGTTGCCAGCTTCATATGGTCTTTCTCTCGCAATAGGCAACAAAAAGTATCTCCCCCTTCACCCTCTGAATTTTATCACATCCATTCTTGTATATCCACTTTACAATATCCGCTTGTTCGTCATGGTTCCACAATTCTTCTTCAGAATTGTATTGTAAAGCCTGTCTGTCCCTTATTCCAGGATTTATATACTTTTTTTTGTCCGAGCTGTAATCTCTTTGTGTCGTGTAGCAATCTAGTCACATTTTACTACTCTCGTTCTGAAGAATTCATCTCAGCTTGTGCAAATATTTGTATTGACCCTTTCCGTTCTCCTGGTCTCGAAATCCAGGGTTAACCAAGAGTAGACATTCTGTCCGAGTTATTTCCCTTCCCAACCAGTTCAACGATCAATGATCCCATCTACTTAGAACATTTCAGCTGACAAAAACTGCTATTTCTATTTTTCAATCTTCTCTCTCTCTCTCTCTCTCTCTCTCTCTCTCTCTCTCTCTCTCTCTCTCTCTCTCTCTCTGTTTATATATATATATCTCTCTGTTTATCTCTCTCTCTCTCT
>CAJHNH020000724.1:1380771-1461566 GCA_905116865.2 Candidula unifasciata
AAATATGTCGAATAACAAGCACAGCAACAATTTACGAACACCGTAGACCTTAATGCTTTGTCTAGAATACACAAACATTTAAGAAAGGTATTTGATTTGTAGGTTCCGGTGTGTATACGTCGTTCCCATAAACAAACATGGGGGAACCCTTGGGACCGGTAAATATTATATATTAATAAAGCAACAGAAAATGTATTCTTTGCACTACCAGCCCAGGGTAAGTATTACCTCAATGTACTCCTGCAATTGTTGTATTGCTTCTATCCATTCAGCACCGAGAATGACATGTTTTAACAGTCTCTTTTAATTAATCACATTTTGTTATACTGAGAAAGGGGGATGGGACGGTGGGATCTTGTCATATACTCTAGGGCGCATGGAGGTCTTGCAATACACTGACGGGGGGGGGGGGGGTGAGAGAGGGGGCGGGGGCGTGGGTGTCTTGCAATATACTGAAAGGGTGGGGGGCGTGGGTGTCTTGCAATATACTGAAAGGGTGGGGGGGGGGGGGTGCGAGGAGCGTGGGTGTCTTGCAATATACTGAAAGGGTGGGGGGCGTGGGTGTCTTGCAATATACTGAAAGGGTGGGGGGGGGGGGGGTGCGGGGAGCGTGGGTGTCTTGCAATATACTGAAAGGGTGGGGGGGGGGGTGCGAGGGGTGTGGGGGCGTGGGTGTCTTGCAATATACTGAAATGGTGGGGGGGGGGGCGGGGGGCGTGGGTGTCTTGCAATATACTCAAGGGATTGCATACTAGTCTTGCTATATACTCAAAATGTGTGCCACCTGAAAAAGGTTGGAGATCACCTGACCCTCTTTTCTGGTACCATGCCTTCTGCTTTTATTTTTTTTTTCTCAATTCGCCATGACGCTTGATATGACCACACTACTTCAGATTCCGAGATAAGTTGCCGTTTATTAGCCCATCTTCCTTTACGTTCAGATCTTTTAACATTTCAGTATGTCCTTCCTTCTCTGTCCATTGTATTCTGCCCAAAGCATGTAGTAAGAGTCGACTCATTAAGACTTCTTTCGAAGTCGGAGTGCATCTGCCTGAGAGGCAACAAACCAGCAGTCTGCATACAGATGAGTCAGATCTGTAAAACGGATGCATACACAACCTAGAACTTTCCGACAGAGCTTACATCTGGTGAAAGCGAAGAAGAAGAGTATTTTGATAATCTTTCTATAGAATTTCAGCTCATAACCCCATATTTTCATTCTTTAGGACTGTAGAACTCAGTATCCCTCCAATATTTGGACACATGTATTGACATATTGTTTTGTGAAAGAAGCCACACACACACACACACACACACACACACACACACAGACACACACACACACACACACACGCACGCACACACACGCACGCACACACAAACACACACGCACACACAAACACACACGTACACACAAACAAATTCACACACACAAATGCGCGCACATACATACACACGTGTCCACGCACACGCACGCGCGCGCGCACACACACAAGATGAAAAGGGTAGATAGATCTGCATGACATACACTGCTGACAACACTTGGTAGCAGCAGGTTCAGTTAGCAACTCTGTTTTTCTGTTAACAACCTGAGATATGCTGGCAATACAGTTTTGATCGCTCGAGATAAAACACAACTGCAAGAAATGATGGATATAATTGTAATTGAAATTGAAAACAAGCGTCTTAGTTTGAGCAGCAGAAAAACAGAAGTAATAGTAATTACAAAGAAAACTGACCCTCCAAGATGCAACATCAAAGTAAATCTGACAAAACCTCAAGCAAGTTGATATGTTTGATTAACTGAATGATTGGCACCTTTCCGTCTTTCCAGACGATAGTGTTATATTGCGCTATGAGGGGAAGTGTGACCCAAAGCCCATGGCGATGGCAAGTGTGACTAGCATGACCCGCCAATGTCAAGAAAAGTCATCCACAATGATAGCATGGGATTTCAGGACCATTGTTGTCAACATTTGTGTTTAATCCGTTTCTTCTCAGACGCTCAGCTCTCATTTTTTCTGCAATCATTTCTTCCTTAAATCTCATTCACTTCCTGATATGTCCCTCTCCACACAACACGGTCTAAGGCATTTTGTTCGCATGAGTCCACCTCAGTACCTATATCATTCATGTCTAGCTTACACACCTCTTTATACCGTAGTAGAGGTCGGCCACGACACCTTCTGACCGTCTTTTATTCACCATAAAGGATGTCCTTAGGAACTCTCCCATGCTTCATTCTCCAGGTGTGACCCAGCCGCCTGAGCTTTCATAGACTAAGCCACGGCCGACTCTATTTAGAGATGATTCACAAAAATGAACACAGACCATACAACTGCAAATATGCATAAGAAGCAGATGAACAACCAGAAGTTTCTGCCAGAGTTTACAGCCAGTGATCGCGAAGCAGAAGATGATTCACAAAAGTGAACACAAATGGTTGAGGATTAATATTATTAGTGTACTTCTACAACATATAACTGTTAGTAAACAATTAGTAAAGAGGGAAAGAATGACTTGCTGTGAGAGGTTACTTAGTATATATTTTTTGTAGCCACTTATCCAAAGCTCTAAAATATCTTGACACAATTTATCCACAGTGTAGTTGCACCATTTATGCACAGTCAATATGAAAGCAATAGTTTTCTTCCAACACAAGATAGTTTGCACCTGACAACTGTCGATATTCTCCAGATCTGGCTTCTAAATTACCTGTTTGTATTTGTCACCAACAGTAAGATTTCCGCATTCAAAGTATAAAAAGAAAAAACAGCCAGTTCCCAAAAATAAAACTACTGACTACACACAGTGACACACACATCACAACACGACTGTCTCCCGTAAATTTAAATTCAAATTGCTGTAATCTAACAGCAAAGTTTGAAAATATTGTATATCCACTTCACAATGTCCGCTTGTCGATTTGTAGTACGACTACATTTATAACACATAACTCTTTAAGCACATTAAAATGTCACACAATGCAACACATAGAAACGGCTTCAACTAACCAATTTTCGAGGGGACCTCGGCAAAATGTCACGTGATTTAGTTGAAAGGGCTACACATACAGAAGGGCATGACTGAGCATTGAGAAGACTGTTGTAGTACCTGCTCTTTCCAGTACCTCTGTGTTTGTGATTTCGTCCTGCCACTTAATGCCAAGTATTCGATTTAGGCATCGTATGTGAAAGCTTTATAGCCGTCTCTCCTATTGCGAATAAGCTGACAAAGTTTCACTGCCATGAAGCAGATGGGTGAGAACACAAGCCTGATAGACACGGGGTTTTGTTTTAATTATAAGCTTTTTGTTCTCCCAAACTCTTGTTGTCAATCTACTCATTGTTGTTGCTGCCTTACCTATCCTGGTGTTGATTTCTTGGTCCAGCGAAAGTGTTTTATTCACTGTGGAACACAGACAAAGACAGGTAAAATGATCTACTGTCTTCCTCTCTTCACCGTCAATGTAGACTATAGGTCTATCATTAACACTTTGCACCAGAGCCGTTGTCTTCTTTTTCTGACTGTTAGTCCAAATTCACAGCATGCATCAGCATAGGCAGATAGTTAGTTAGTTAGTTAGTTGGGTTATCCTCATTGCACTCCGGACATGTCCATAGGTGCTCAGATCCTCCCCTCAGTATGAACCCCAACGTCCGATGGCTAATAGTACCAGTTCTATGTTGATTAACAAGTCTTCTTGCGTAGCTGATGTGCGTCTCGTTTTTTGCTGTGCCGATCTTAATTCCCAAGTCTGCCATTCTGGCGAGTGATGTGGATTCACTGTCACCAAAGTCATCTATCCTTCCCATTTCTCTGAGGACATTGATAATATCAGCATGATCCATAGGCTGACCGTCGGTAGTGATAGCGGATCCAGCCAACCTGTCAGCTCTTTCATTTCCATCGACGCCTGCGTGTCCCGGAACAAAAATAAAGGTGACTCCACGGACAGTGGACTTCTGTAATGATTCAAGCCATTGTCTTCGCGCTGAACCTGCCTGAACCCTCCGGATCATACTCATTGAATCACTGAGTATACACACGCGGGTGTATTTTTGTGTTTCATGCCAGGCAAGCGCTTGTGTCACTGCCATCACCTCCATCGGCAGATAGTAAACATTACTGCTCCACCTCTGAGTCGGTGGTTATTGTGGCATCAGCTACAAACAGCAGTTCTTTGATAAGTACATTTTTTATCCTGGTTTTACCCTTCAGCCAGCCAGCATTGAAAAGTCTGCCATCAGATCGAGAATGGATGAATATACCACCCCCCTGACCTTGAAAGGCATGTTCCAAAAGAACTGAGAAGTATATTCCAAGGAGGGTTGGGGAAAGTACACACCCCTGCTTCACTCAATTTTTTATTACAAACTCCCCCGATGTTACATCCTCAAAGTTGATTGCACCTTTCATACCTGTGTGGAACGACTCAGTTTTGCTCAGTAGGGTAGGTGAATACCCAGTCTTTTTCTTTAGTGCGTTTAAAAAAACATTTCGAGTAACCAAATCAAGATGCCTTGGTAAGATCAACAAAAGCAAAATACAGTGGTTGATTTTGTTCGCGGCATTTTTCCTGCAACCGTCGTAATGAAAATATCGTATCAGTGGTAGACCGGTTCCTACGAAAGCCACACTGTGACTCTGGGTAAACCCGGTCTCCCAGGATCTTGAGCCTTCGCAGACCAATTCTCGCAAGTACTTTTCCAACAGAACACAGCAGTGATATTCCACTGTAGTTATCGCAATCACTCCGATCACCCTTGTTCTTGTACATAGTTGGTATGTTTAAGTACTTGGTTACCCTGATAACATTAGATGGAAGATGTATTGAAACAGTTAATGTAGAATAGCTTAAGCAAAGGCAGCATTTTACAAAATGAAGAATCTTTCTTTGTCAATTGAGACGAGAAAGAGAATTCCTAAAAGCTATGTAAATCCTAATTTAGTATACGGAAGTGAATCATGGACATTAGGTAGATTAGTGAAAAATTATTTGGAAGCTGTGGAGATGTGGTTGTGTTGACGAATGATGAGACCACCATGGACAAGTAAAAAGAGTAATGAAGATGTCTTTAAAATAACTGACTCACGAAGAGAACTGATTGCCCACATCAGAAAGACACAATCTACTTTCTGTGGTCACGTGATGAAAAGGAGAAAACTAGAGTACATCGGGACAGCAGGAAAGTTGGAGTTGAAGGGAGGCAGACTAGGAAAATAAAAGAGGATGAATAGTTTGAAATCATGGCATGGAGGATCATCCGCATCAGAGCTGATTAAAAGTACACCAGATAGAAGGTTGTGGATAGACATGACTACCAATGCCACACGGCATGGACTTTGAGAACAAGAAGAAAAAGTCATAAATAAGGATAATAGCATAATAATAATTATCATTATGTTCTGAATGGCACATACATATAATAATATTTAGGGTGACCATAGGTCCCGTTTTCACTGGGACAGTGCCGTTTTTTTTAGGTCTGTTTCCACCGTCCCGAAAAAACGTGAATTGTCCCGTTTTGTAAAATATCTATGAATTAGTTCCAGAATCCACCCCTAGAACGGCTATTTCAAATGCCTCAGATGTGTTGATGCGAAGTTTGATTGCAGCTTTTCAATGCAGCTAAGGAGCGCATTGTTTCGTTTATCTCTTGGCAACGATTGTTGAGAGATAAATTAACCCTTTAAACCCAGTGACCTAAAAAGAGGGAGGGGGTAGGGAAGGGGGGTTAAACTGACTTGCTTGGGATGTCCCGATTTCAGCTCAAAATTTAAGCAGGGTGTCCCGTTTTCAGCTGAAGATATTAAGCTCGCAATAATAACATATTTAAACTAAAATGAAATATATAAACAAACTCATAACAAGAGAATGCCTATACATGGTTAGGGGTACCCCCTTCCACAGTCTCCTTGAACATTTTCTAATGGGTCACCCCCTGCATTAAATATTTCTTATCGGTTGGGGTGGGGGGGGGGGGGGGCCGCAGTGTGCTTGAGTACGCTTAGATCCTGGCTTCCCTGACTGACAGCCTGTGATTCTGAAAGACCAGCTCCTCACAGAAGTCAATCGTCACTTAATCATGTGTTAAGTCTTATTGATCCAGTTCATTTCAGTTGCCTTTCATGGAACATTAGCAGCAGCGAGGGCTTGAATAACTTTGTTAAATTTGCACCGTATTTTTTTATTTTTTTAAATAGTGAGGTCTTTGAAATAAACAAACAAAGAAACAGTCTTAATGTAAAAGTAAAGTAAAAGTAAAGATCCATTTACCAAGCTATATTCTATAGACCAGGCGACACTTGATGGGTGATGTGGTCAGCATCAGACTGGTCGTCTTTACTTCCCAGGAATGTACCTGGTACCGTTTCAAGGCTGGGTCGACCTGGGAAGTAAATTTTGAAAAAAATCCGGCTTTGTCAGGATCCGAACCTATAACCTTCTGATCTGCAGGCGAGTTTCTAGCTGCTACACCACGGTGGTTCCCAGTTTTAACTCTTTCAGTACCAATCAACTCACCATACGTTTATTGATTACTTAGTACGGGGTATACATTTCTTGACCCGTTCCCTTCAGTTCTTCTATTCTTCTAACATTGGTTCATTCTTTTGCAGTTGTTATTTTTAACTCTTCTGTCTCATAGTTATGTTAGCTAATGTCCTTAAAATGTCAAAACTATTACTATAAGTTAGGGCTGTACCAAATATTCTCTTCGTATTCGCTTCGGGGCCGAATAGTGGACCTAATAACTATTCGGCTTTCGGCCGAATGGTTGCGGTCGGGCCGAATACGAATAGTGGTTTCCTTACTCCCGTTTCTGCATACACTGTGATGGACTGAAATAACTCTCTCGTCAACACAAAAGTAAAAGTTGCTGTTGCCTATGCGTTTATTGATTACTCAGTACGGGGTATCCATTTCTTGACCCGTTCCCTTCAGTTCTTCTATTCTTCTAATATTGGTTCATTCTTTTGTAATTGTTATTTTAACTCTTCTGTCTCATAGTTATGTTAGCTAATGTCCTTAAAATGTCAAAACTATTACTATGAGTACACACACTTCACAATGGACAGCATTGAAGCAACAAACTTCTGGGACTGAAGAAGTTAAGGTGGTGTTTCAATTTCTCCTGTTCCTTGTTGTTCTTCCAGGGGTTAGGGGCGCCGAAATATGTGAGCTTGATTACACTGAATCGCATGGATTTATGATTTTAAGCTGGATTAGGGTAAATGGATACATCGCTTGAAGGTAGAAAAAGGAACATGGATACATCAATTAAAGATGGATTAGGAAACATGGATTCACCACTTGAAGGTGGATTATGAAGTATAGATAAACTACTTGAAAGTGAGTTAGGGAACATGGAAACATCATTTGAATGAGGGATAGGATTCGTGGATCATTGAAGGTAGAATAGAGAATGTGGATATATTACTTGAAGGTGAAAAATGGAAACGTGGTTACAACACTTAAAGGCGGATTATGGAAATAAATACACAACTTGAAAGAGGAACTAGGAAACATGGATACATCACTTGAAGGTGGATCAGAGAACATGGATATACCACTTACAGTTGGAATTGGTAACGTGGATACATCACTCAAAGGTTAAACAGGGAACCTGGGTGCATCACTGGAAAGCGGAATATGGGACGTGGATATGTCACTTGAAGCTGGAATATTGATAATGGATATATCACTTGAATGTTGATTATGGAACATGAATGTATTAGAGGAGCATGGATACATCACTTACAGATGAATTATAGAACGTGGATATTCCACTTGAAGGCGGATTATGGAAATGGATACCACAACCTGAAAAAGGATTAGGGAACATTGATCCATAACTTGAAGTTGGATAAGAGAACAGGGATATACCACTTACAGATGGATTAGGTGACGTGGATACATCTCTTAAAGATGTATTGGGGAACGGGGTTACATCACTTGAAGATGAATTAGGGAACATGGATACATCATTTGAAGATGGATTAGGGAAAGTGTATACATCATTTAAAGATGGATTAGGGAAAGTGGATACGTCTTTTGAAGCTTGAAATGATTAATGAGTATAAAAACGCATTCTAGATTTTTTCGGGTGTGGGCGAGGAAGAGGGGAGGGGGGTTCTAAACTGACTTGATTTTGGGATATCCTGTTTTCTGCTCAAAATATTATAAAGATGTCCCGTTTTCAGTTCAAAATATTAGTGAGATGTCCCGTTTTCAGCTCCACATATTAGTAAGATGTCCCGTTTTCAGCTCAAGATATTACGGCCACTCTACACAGGCCTAAACCTGACGCCATCAAAACTTCTTTCTCACTCTTCAAACATCAAAATTACCCATCACTGCTCTTTTCGAGGTTTCACAAAGAGTAAACCACTCGACAACTATAACCGGTTTTTTTCCCCCTTTCAAAATTCTCCCTCAAAATTTCTTCCGTTCAACGTATAGTTAAGAATATCAAACAGAATATTAAAAAAAAAAAAAAAAGTATTCTTTTCATTTTCCAGATTTACCCACCCGCCCTGTCTTCACGGGCCTGGATTGGCCCGCCACCGGCACCACATGCGGGCTCCACGGGCCGTTATTGGCAGCCGTTGTGCTCGGCGAGATCCGATTGGCTGTTGCGAGCTGGAGATTAATTTACAGAAGCTCTTGCCTAATGCTATTTATGCGGAGGTCGTGAGGTAAGGCATCCCAGTCAGTTAGCGTGAGCAAGCTTTCAGCGATCGTGCGGCTCATCTACGCGTGTTGCCTTCTGGAATACCGCTTAAAACGATTGTGTAAAGCACCGAAAAGATAAAAGTTGGAGTTTTACCTAGCTCTTATAGTTCTCGCTTTTATTTTTGTCTGTGTTTTGTTGTTTGAGTTTGCTAGAGATTAAAATTAATTATTACTATTTTTAAAATGTTATTTCTAAATGCAGGTATATACTAAATGCGTGTAGGAAAGTAGCTTAATTGTTTTGATATCCTTTTCTTTGTATCCATTTCATGCTTCAGTGGTGATAACCGCATCTACGGCTTCTAACTGTGGTAACTTGGTATTGAAACCGTGTGATCTAGTGACAGTGCAGAACAAAGGAATACTGCCCTACTTCGCGCTACCCACCAGCTGCAGTGGTATGGCCCAAAGCTGCAGCCAGAGCAGTTATCCGTTGTGTGCCCCCGTTATGGTAAGTGTGCTATTACGTTCAACTTCGTTATTACCATTTCAGTTTTTCTTCTTTCTTCTTCTTCTTCTTCTTCTTCTTCTTCTTCTTCTTCTTCTTCTTCTTCTTCTTCTTCTTCTTCTTCTTCTTCTCCTTTCTTCTTCTTTTCTTCTTCTTCTTCTATCTTCTTCTTCTTCTTCTTCTTCTTTTTCTCTTTTTCTTCTTCTTCTTCTTTCTTCTTCTTCTTCTTCTTCTTCTTCTTCTTCTTCTCTTCTTCTTCTTCTTCTTCTTCTTCTTCTTCTTCTTCTTCTTCTTCTCTTCTTCTTCTTCTTCTTCTTCTTCTTCTTCTTCTTCGGCTTCTTCTTCTTCTTCTTCTTCTTCTTTCTTCTTCTTCTTCTCTTTTGTTCTTCGTCCTCTTGGTGCTAACTGGCAGCCCAGTCTAGTGGTATTTCAGTTCTTGTTTTATTTATTTTGCTTAGGTTGTTTAACCAGCGCGTCGTGTGGCTGCAACTTGTGGGCATGGTGTGCGTAATGAAACAGAGAATAAGTTAATAAAAGACCAGAAAGAAATGAGTAATAAGATAACGATTTAAATAAGTAAAAATATCAATACATAAGAAAGTAATAGGACAAGAAATCAGTAAGTAATAAGACAAAGGATAGTTAACTATAGGAAAAAGTAGGTTATAAGGCAAGGAATACGTGAGTGATAGACGAGGAATAAGTGAGTAATAAGGCAGTGCATAGCTGAGTGATAAAAAAAAAGCAATTAGTTAACTAATAAAACTATTATTGAATAAATGAAAAGACAAGGAATACTCAATAATTTGGCTAAGAATTACTAATTAAAATACAAATGAATACAAAGGACTTAACAAAAATAATGGCTTAGTAAGTAAACGATGAAAAAGTAAGGCGCACTTTCAGTTTACTAAAACTAAACTTTGTGCTGGCCACTTCATATGTTATGGTTTATTATGTAGCTATGGTTTGTGAATCATATAAAAAGGTGAAGTCGGGAGATGTGAACCAGCGTTATTGCACACAGTTATAAACCATAAGTGCTCTGCCACCAGTACGGACAGCTGCCAAGAAAATGTCCGCCTGTGTCGCTGTCCGGCATGCAACTCCGTTGCTACAGCGACGTTCCTCCATTTACCCCAGAGTGTTAAGCTAGGTGAACCCCGTGAACCGCCCGGTTTCGAACACCGGCCGTGGCTGCAGCGAGTCGCAGCTGGATTTGAAAGCGAGTCTCCTATCGACTGCGCTAACGCGGCCCGATGTGAAAACATATGCAATGAATAAGCAAAGGGAGAAGGAATAAGTACCTAATAAAACAAACAGTAAGTAAACGATAAGAAAACTATACATCCATAATAAGGCATGGAAAAGGTAAATAGGTTAGTAACTAGAAATAAAATAAGTGAGAAATAAGTATGCAATAAAACAAGGAATAAGTGCGTAATAATACAATCAGTAAATGAGTAAAAATACCAAGAATAAGCATATTAGTAAAGAAGAGTAAGGTAAGAATTAAGTAAGAAATAAGATAGGAATGGTAAAGAAAAAAATGTAGGTAACAAGTAAAGTGACAGATATGTGTAATAGATACTTATTTTATGCTGAAAATTGCGAACAAGCTCTCATCACTTAAAGCTAGAAAGAAAAATGAGGATTTGTGTCGCACCAGGAAATATGCACTAATGATTTTCTAAATGAACTGGTGTAAACGAAGAACCTGTGGCTGCTGCTGCTGTTGTGCTTCTTCTTCTTCTTCTTCTTCTTCTTCTTCTTCTTCTTCTTCTTCTTCTTCTTCTTCTTCTTCTTCTTCTTCTTCTTCTTCTTCTTCTTCTTCTTCTTCTTTTTCTTCTTCTTCTTCTTTTCCCTCTACTCCTCAAATGTCTCGCACCGTCAGGACAGGAAGAGATCTTTAAACCAGACTCTCCTGTTTCCTCCGTACGTAATAATTGTCAATGTCTCTTGATATTTCTGCGGTCCATTTCTGCGTGGTCGACCTCTTGTATCTTTTACCGTTGTATCTGTATAACAGTGCTCTCTGTGGTACCCCTTCCGGTGTCAATCTTGCTACATGGTCTTAATACTTGATCTGTTGTCTATCTATATAGTTCAGTACTGGTTGTGTGCCGACTTTCCTTCTGATATCGTACCTTAAACGTGTGACTAGTGGTGACAAATGCATGAAATGTGAGCAAACTAGGGACGATTGATACAGTCAGGGCTTTTCTACTAGAACAGTGATTCTCAACATGTGGGTCGCAACATCGTTTAGTGGTCGAAGGACCCTTTCACAGGGGTTGCCTAAGACCATCGGAAAATACATACTCACTGAAGTTATGAAGTAGCAACGTAAATGATTTTATGGTCGGGGGGTCACCACTACACACGGAACTGTATGAAAGGGTCGCGGCATTAGGAAGGTTGAGAACCATTGTTATAGAAGGCGCCGATGCTCACCATGAAATGTCTTTAACAAATGGTGCTAGTACTCACTACAGATCGTCTATGACAAAGAAGATGAGAAGCTGATGGCCACAAAAGCTCCCTCCTATACAATGTTTTTTTATGCACCACTTAGATGTGAAAGAACACGAAATGGGAAATATGGGTACGAGTTTAGGCTAGGAAACTAGAGCTAGGAAACATCGATACCAAGTTTGAGACTGGCACAGTGAACAGGAAGTAGGAAACATTGATACCAAGTTTGAGACTGGCACAGTGAACAGGAAGTAGGAAACATTGATACCAAGTTTGAGACTGGCACAGTGAACAGGAAGTAGGAAACATTGATACCAAGTTTGAGACTGGCACAGTGAACAGGAAGTAGGAAACATCGATACCAAGTTGAGAGACTGGCACAGTGAACAGGAAGTAGGAAACATCGATACCAAGTTTGAGACTGGCACAGTGAACAGGAAGTAGGAAACATTGATACCAAGTTTGAGACTGGCACAGTGAACAGGAAGTAGGAAACATCGATACCAAGTTTGAGACTGGCACAGTGAACAGGGACTAGGAAACATTGATACCAAGTTTGAGACTGGCACAGTGAACAGGACCAAGTGGGATAGTAGTAAAAAACATTGATACAATGTTTGAGACTGGCACAGTGAACAGGAACTAGGAAACATTGATACCAAGTTTGAGACTGGCACAGTGAACAGGAACTAGGAAACATTGATACCAAGTTTGAGACTGGCACGGTAAACAGGAACTAGGAAACATTGATACCAAGTTTGAGACTGGCACAGTGAACAGGAAGTAGGAAACATTGATACAATGCTTGAGACGCACAGTGAACAGGAACTAGGAAACATCGATACCATGCTTGAGACTGGCACAGTGAACAGGAACTAGGAAACATTGATACCATGCTTGAGACTGGCACAGTGAACAGGAACTAGGAAACATCGATACCATGTTTGAGACTGGCACAGTGAACAGGAACTAGGAAACATTGATACCATGTTTGAGACTGGCACAGTGAACAGGAACTAGGAAACACTGATACCATGCTTGAGACGCACATGAACAGGAACTAGGAAACATTGATACCATGTTTGAGACTGGCACAGTGAACAGGAACTAGGAAACATCGATACCATGCTTGAGACGCACGGTGAACAGGAACTAGGAAACATTGATATCATGTTTAAAACTGGCATATTGAACAGGAACTAGGAAACATCGATACCAAGTCTGAGACTGGCACAGTGAACAGGAACTAGGAAACATTGATACAATGCTTGAGACGCACAGTGAACAGGAACTAGGAAACATCGATACCATGCTTGAGACGCACGGTGAACAGGAACTAGGAAACATTGATATCATGTTTAAAACTGGCATATTGAACAGGAACTAGGAAACATCGATACCAAGTCTGAGACTGGCACAGTGAACAGGAACTAGGAAACATTGAAACAATGCTTGAGACGCACAGTGAACAGGAACTATTAAACATTGATACCAAGTTTGAGACGCACAGTGAACAGGAACTAGGAAACATTGATACCATGTTTGAGACGCACAGTGAACATGAACTAGGAAACATCGATACCAAGTCTGAGACTGGCACAGTGAACAAGAACTAGGAAACATTGATAAAATGCTTGAGACGCACAGTGAACAGGAACTAGGAAACATTGATACTGTGCTTGAGACGCACAGTGAACAGGAACTTGGAAACATTGATACCAAGCTTGAGACGCACAGTGAACAAGAACTAGGAAAGATTGATACCAAGTTTGAGACGCACAGTGAACATGAACTAGGAAACATTGATACCATGCTTGAGACGCACAGTGAACAGGAACTAGGAAACATTCATACCATGCTTGAGACGCACAGTGAACAGGAACAAGGAAACAATGATACCAAGTTTGAGACTGGCACAGTGAACAGGAACTAGGAAACATTGATACCATGCTTGAGACGCACAGTGAACAGGAACTATGAAACGTATATTCAGTACCCCTGTCCAGATTAGGGAATATAAACCAGGAAAAGAAGCCTAATCTAGGACTGAATATCATGAACTAGGAAATACATAGGAGAACTGAGATAGGCTAGATAGCTAGAATTAGGAAACATCATTACCATGCTTGAAACTGGAACAAGAAACAAGAACTAGAAAGTTTACATGAAGCTATAAGGTTGCAGGGACTTAGAGCGAGTTGGTTGAGGGCCTATGCTTCTTTGAGGGATGGAAGGCAGAAAAAGAAGACATCCGAACCAGGAAACTTATGTAAAACTTTAATCTGGATTGAGAAACATGAACAAGGAAAAAGAGAAACGAGCTTTAAAAATTGGGAAAATCCTGTAGAGGTTTGACGTTCGAACAAGGCACAATAATTAGGATATATAAGTAGGAGATGTGAGGCATGGATATGTGGTTGTGCGTGGAAGACGAACTAGAAAACACACAAACCAGACTTGAGGCTGGGCTAGGCGACATGAATGTTGGTTGTACGTGTAAGATGAACTAGAAAACACAAATACCAGACCTGAGGCTGGGCTAGGTGACATGGATACTTGGTTATACCTGAAAGATGAACTAAGAAAACACAAATACCAGACTTGAGGCTATGCTAGGTGACATGGATACTTGATTGTACGTGAAAGGTGAACTAGAAAACAAAAATACCAGACTTGAGGCTATGCTAGGTGACATAGATACTTGATTGTACGTGAAAGGTGAAGTAGAAAACAAAAATACCAGACTTGAGGCTATGCTAGGTGACATGGATACTTGATTGTACGTGAAAGGTGAACTACAAAATACAAATCAAATACCAGACTTGAGGCTGGGCTAGGGTGACATGGGTACTTGATTGTACGTGAAAGGTGAACTAGAAAACACAAATAACAGACTTGAGGCTGAGCTAGGTGAAATAGATACTTGATTGTACGTGAAAGGTGAACTAGAAAACACAAATACCAGACTTGAGGCTATGCTAGGTGACATGGATACTTGATTGTACGTGAAAGGTGAACTAGAAAACACAAATACCAGACTTGAGGCTGAGCTAGGTGACATAGATACTTGATTGTACATGAAAGGTGAACTAGAAAATACAAATCAAATACCAGACTTGAGGCTATGCTAGGTGACATGGATACTTGATTGTACGTGAAAGGTGAACTAGAAAACACAAATACCAGACTTGAGGCTGGGCTAGGGTGACATGGGTACTTGATTGTACGTGAAAGGTGAACTAGAAAACACAAATACCAGACTTGAGGCTGAGCTAGGTGACATAGATACTTGATTGTACGTGAAAGATAAACTATAAAACACAAATACCAGACTAGGGGGCAAGATCTAGGAAACAGATAAGAGGCGTAATATTCGATTATGCACCTGTACCAGGAAGATGATCTAGATAAATACGAGATTTCAGGCTGAACAGGGGGAAAGCAGACAAGTGGCTGTATTTTTAAGTTGGGCTAGATAACATAAATACGAGACTTACGGCTGGGCTAAAGAAAATGGATACATGGTTGTAGCTAGGTAACGTAGATACCAGACTTGAGACTGGACAAGGGAGTAAGGATACGGGGTTGCACGTCGAACATTGACTAGATAACATAAAACTTATGAGACTTGAGACTACGTTTAATGTTTAATTAATAATAGGCATCACAGAACTCGGGACATTTCCATAAGTGCTCCGTCCCCATCTTCGACAGCAAGAGCAAAGTTTCAGTTTCAACGGTACCAGCAGCAATGTGATTGTATATCCGTCTCGCCTTTCCCTTGAACGTTGAGCGTCCCTTAGTCACTCCTCGCAGCACCATTCTCATCAGACCGTGATGCCCCCACCATGCTTCCGCACTGTTCACTCGTCCCCAAAAGGTCCTTAGAGCATTTAGCTGGTCTTGGATCAAAAGAGTCCGGACGAAGGAAAATGCGTAGGTGGCAAGACTGACCAACCACTGTACTGGAGAGTTACATACGCTATTATCATCATCATCATGTAGCAGGTCCTTTGCAGAACGTCGCTCTCACCACAGTCTGCCTGTAAGAAACTCGGTCTATTGCCAGTTCTCCCTGCCCCTCCTTCCTGGTACTATGCCTTCTGCTATAATTTTTTCCAATCCGTTGTGGCGCTTGATATGACCAAAATATTTCAGCTTTCGAGAAAGGATGCTAGTTATTAGCCAATTTTCCTTGATGTTAATATCTTTTAAGGTGTCAATATTTCTCATTTTCTTTGTCCAAGATATTCTGAGAATTTTTCTATAGTATTTCATACGCTATTATACATATGATATTACAGTATTGTGATGTTTCACTGCGTATTTTTAAAGCACCTATTTGTATGGATGTCTAGTTAGTTACGCGATGAAGCACACTTGCTCCTTAAACGTGGCGCTGTAGTCATTTGGAGCTTGCATGATCAAATTCCCCTGGGATATTACTATAGCTCTCAGTTGTAACACTGTAGTAGCGTGTGCTCTAATCCCCACTTGCGTGTCAATCAATATGTCATCATTCCATAGTTATGCGTCACGTAGGGCTCGCTGTCTAGTCGTCCATTCCGTTCTGTCCTGCGCAATCCTTTCGATATAACGGAGGAAAACCAGTCCGACCATTTTGGCTTCTCTCTTCCTGTGTGGATTTCCAGATCTCTTGGGTGGGGGGTGGGGTGGAATAGACCCACTGCTTCCTAATAGACGCTCTTCGAATGACATTTAATTAGGCGAGTTTCCTTCCTATGCTATTAATGTGAAACATGCACAGTGTCTTTAGAAAGTTCGGTTAGTTGCGTATCCTTTTACAGGACGTTGCAGAACCAACCCCAACAGCCCCTTGCTGTTGTGTGGTTTTTCTAAGTAAATTTAAGTCCAGTAGTTTGCCATTGCCGCTGGACGGTCGGCTTTCTTAATACCACTACCAGCCCGCAGCTGGGTTCGAACCCGCATCCCGGCATTACGAAGCGTTTGCATCGACTTAGCCACAGAGCCAATCCTTTCGATGTAACGGAGGAAAACCAGTACAACCATCTTGGCTTCTCTCTCCCCGTGTGGATTTCTAGATTTCTTGGGGGGGGGGGGGCGGTGAAATAGACCCACTGCTTCCTAACAGACGCTCTTCGAATGACGATTAATAAGGGGAGTTTCCTTCCCATGCTATCAATGTGAAACATGCACAGTGTCTTTAGAAGACATAAGGAAAATAGTCTTGACTGAAATGAAATGTTTACGTACTATGTGTAACAAGGGAAGATCGAATTGGGAACAATGATATTAGGAGGAGAGTCGGCACAGAACCAATACTGAACTTTATTGCTAAACAACAAACCAAATGGTTTGGTCATGTAACAAGGATGGCATCAGACAGGGCACCACAGAGAACAATGTTATACGGATACAACGCTAACAGATCCAGAGGTCGACCACGCAGAAGATGAACCGCAGAAATATCAGACACTGAAAAGTATGTTACACGAAGCAAAAAGACAGGCTCGTTCCAGAGATCTCTTCTTGTCGGCACCGCGAGTTATTCCAGGAGCAGAGAAAAGAAGAAAGAGAAAAAGTTTACTTCTAATTTGGAGTGCATCTACCTGAGAGGCCAGGACCCAACAGTCTTCCTTCAAATAAGCCAGATCTGTAGAACGGATGTACACGCAAAACCCAAGTTCTGGAACAAGACCACCATCCATTAGTGCACTTTCCGTCAGAGTCTACTTACAGCCGTTGAATGCTAAGAAACCAAGTATTGGGACAGCTAGCCCCCCTCTTACAGCATAAGACAATCCCAATCAGCACAAAGAGACATCTTATTCAAAGCATATTTATTCCAACTCTGTGCTACCAGTGCCAGACATGGTCACTCACAACAAACCATAAAAGAAAATTAGTAACCACGGAAATGAGATGTCTGAGAAGGGCTGTAGGAGTGACCATAAGAGATAAGATCAGGAATGAGATCATAAGAGAACAAGTCGGCACAGAACCAATTCTGGATTACATACAAAGACAGCAAGTGAAATGGTTTGCCCACTTAGAGAGAATGCCTTGTGACACCATACCATACAAAGCATACATGGAAAGAGAAGAAGGACGTAGAGCACGCGGTAGACCAAGAACAAGATGGAAGGATAACATTAGAGAAACTCTACAACAGCACCATGTGCCTATGGTCGAGGCAGCCAGAAGAGCTAGAAACAGAACCTTATATCTCCCTCGACACCCACAGCGGTAAAAGAGGAAGTAAATAAGAAAGAAGAAGAATGCTAAGAAAAAGAGTAGGTCTTTATCAGCAGCGTTTGTCTTGAGATCTCTGTTGCACTCCCCTCCCCCTTCCCCCCCCCCCTTGTTTCCTCCATGCATTTGTTATATGATCCGCATCACGTCTGCCGCCTTATCTTCCTATGACTTTACCTGGTACCTACTTTAGACTGGGTCGCCTGATGAGTCAGCGTCATTTTTTAAGAAAAAAAAAGTCTGGCTCGGTTCGGATTCAAACCCACAACCTTCAGATGCACAGGCGAGCGTCTAGTCGCTACACCAAGGTCGACTGCCCTATTATAGTTATATGTTAACTCTTACTGAAAGCGACCATAGTAATTGTTAACACATTTTGGGTTGCATATAGTAGGCAACAGTAACAAAGTGCAGTTAGGGATTGAGGGAAGTGGGTGATATATTCACCAATGAGCAACAAGGACTCGGAAGACGGAAGGCGGGAGTTACCCCAAAATATTCGCCATGATGTGATTGGTGATTAGTGAGAACTATCATCATAGCACTTCGGACAGATCCATAGGTGACCCAAATGTTCTCCTGAAAGATCCATAGGCGTAAGACAACTGATTATGCCAGTTCTCTGTTGATTATTCAGACACCCTTTGCTATTAGTTAAATATTCATATCTGGCTAGGGGCTGCGTGGTCTCGAGCGCTTTGAGTGCTAGAGGTCCCAGGTTCAGGCCCCGGTAAAGGCTGAGATTTTTCTAGTTGACTTCTAGTAATTTCCCCTGGTCTCTGGGTAATGAGGTCGGACGCCCGCGTGTATTGTTACGCACGTAAAAAATCCCAGTTGGCAGTTGGAAATCGAAAAGAGTAGCCTGATTGTGCTGCCCATACCAAATTTGGAGTTAAAATTCTACACAAAATATGCCATGATACTCGCCGGTGTTACGGAGCCCGTGCAATGCACTGAGTTACTTTGGACTCAGACACTTGAGTTAGAAGTAGAACGGAGCACTTATGGGTTTTTACCCTTGTGCCATGATGTTCGTCAGTTGTTCAAACCTCAAATCTTAAACCGAATGTGTGGCTGCTTCAGACTGATCTCCCACAGCCACCAAGCGGGCAGCATATTTATTTTCTGCTTGTTGCTGTAGCAGTCTTTGCGATAAGCATCTTGCAAGGATGCCATCAATGAAATCATCCCATACCAGTGCCGGGGAAGTCATTGTAACTGAAATTGTCTACCATAGTCCCCACTTCGTTACCACCTCGATGCATTTAATGAGAAAATCCGTTCTCATCTAATGAAGCTGGCCCAGATTTGCTTGAGCGTATTTATTGATTAGCTTAGTACGCCCGCATGTGTGACTTGTTGATCACTAAACCATTTCAATGTCCTTGTTACAGCCGTGGTCTCAGTCATCATCATCGTCATCTGTTTCCACTTCTGTTGTTAAGCACCGTGGGGAGAAACAGTTTGCAATCCATTGCTAGATGGGCAGCAATAGCTATTGCCATTCCGTGTCCCGGAAGAAGCTCTTTAATATCATCAATCCATGTTCTCATAGGGCGACCTCTTGCTTTCACATCACATCTTTCAGGTGTAGCGCCTGCGTCGGCATTTGTTCTGGCTGCATTCTTTCTAAATGACCAAACCATTCGATCTTCTGTTTCTCAAGGAATTTGCTGCATGATGTTGTTCCTGCTGTCTCAGTCACGTCATAAAAATAGTGTTGTGCCCACATGTTACTCATTTCACTGAATCCTTGGAGAAGGTAGAATCGAGTAAACATTTTTTTTTTTTCAGCGGGTGCTAAGTACAGCCTAACATGTGCCTAGAAAGCTCAACAGAAGAAATGGAAAAGACGCGCAAGAATATAACCAGACGTTTCGACCACACTTTCAACAGTCAATTTGGAATGCATGTATCTGTTTCGTCCTTGTCTGTGATCGCTTCTGCTATTGTAAACATGGATTTCTGACTCTAATAATCGTAACTAACGGAGTCATTGATGTGCGTTTAAGAGAACCATGACTCACCAGCCGTGGCTTGTCTATCCAATCTCCCGGGCAATTTTTATTACCTAGTTTTAGTTAGCAGTCTAGGCGAAATACTTTGCTCAAGATCAAAGGCATTCATTCACCCATATGCTACACATAAAATGTGGATTACATTTCGTCTTCTTTTATTTTTTTTTTAGCTGCCTCAGTGAAGTGCTGGCGGGAAGAAACGGGAAAAGGAGGGGGTAGGGGAGAGGGATGGGGAGGGAGAGGGAGGAGAGGCAGATGCAAGGATCATCTGTGTGCTCTTTCAAATGAGCCGTGTAGGCGTGTCTTAGTTTTTCTAAGGGTGTTCTTGACGACATCATTCCATAATTTGAGTGATCTTTTCATTGTTCTAATGTCGGGGCGTTTCCTTTTAAGTCGGGGTTTATCTGCCTGAGAATCGAGGAACTAACAGTCTGCATGCGAATAGCCAAATCAATAAAACGGATGTGCCTGCAAAACTCATATTCTGTAACAAGACGAACGTCACAAAGTGGATAAACAATCAGAACATTCCGCCGGATTGAACACCTGGTTAAAACTAAGAAGAACGAAAGGCGATAATAACTGGAAAACCGTTTAATTTACACATACACTGTCCATTTATTTGTGAACATAATTTCCTCCAACATTGATGCACTTATCCCATCGTTTTATCAGTCCCCCTGAACCTGCTGTATAGAACTGCGTGCTCTGTTTTCTTACCCAATTTTCACTTCACATTCAGCGTCATTCGCGAAATGTCTCCCGCCAAGGTGGGTTTTCATTGGACGAAAAATTTCAATCGATTACGCATCATGTTGTATGCTGAACCGTGTGAGCACCCTATGGCAGCTGCTATAAAGTCAACTCTTACTCGCCTATCACCTTTAATCATCTCCTCCCCCCGCTTGACCAATGTTGACAGATAATAAAATCACAACTGTATATAATCAGAGTAATATTTGCCTGTAGACAATCTGGCATAGCACCGAACCCGTATGTTTGCCAGCAAATCAGTATTTAAAGGATGATGTGGTCAGTATTAAACTTGCCGCGTTTACTTCACTTACATTTTCCGCCACCCACCTTTTGTCGTTACTTAGACCAATGTACGACTAAGTGAACAACAAACAGGCTTCCCATGAATCTTTTCTCTTTGAACGTTTCGGTTGCAAGGTAGCGCATTAGCATTCGCTTTCTCACAACATGCTTGTGAAAAGCAAAGGACCACTTTCACGGCAGTGGCGATCCAGGGTTCGGTATTCATATTTTCAATTACCAGTCGGCACCCTGCGGATGATGTCAGCAACATCACGCCAGTCGCCTTTACTTTCTATGACATTACCTCGTAGCCATTTAAAGCTGGGTCGCATAAAAGCCGTTCGGTGTTGAAAAATGAAAATCTGCGGATTTGAACCCAAGACCTCGGGCCAACAAGTGAGTGTCTAGCCGCAGTACCGAGTCTAACTACATGCCTAAAGAATAGGAAGTATCTTCTACTGGTGGGGGTAGCCATGTTTGTTAGTGAGTCAGAATCTTTTAGAATAACTTTAGTATATTTTTTTTATCGATCCCTACTATTATAAATCAATAAAATAGCGTAAGTAGGGCAAAATGGCTGACTAAATTCTCGATGGCAAGTTATCCGATTTATGAAGGATGATTACATTGCCTTATCCGTGTAACCATCATCACCATCATCATTAATATTATCATCATCATCATGATCATCATCATCATCATCATCATTATCATCATCATCATTGTCCTGTTGTGGTTTTATAAGTCACATAAGAAATATGGTCTATTCCTTCATTCCGTTCTATTTTGTGCATCCTTCCAATATTATGCATTGAATTCAATTTAGCACCATTGGCGTTTCTTCCCTCAGCGCCTCCTTCCCCCTCCCTTTCCAAGCCTTTTAAAGCCGGTTTTGTGATTCTCTGCTAGTTGTTTCTCAGGATAAGTCTAGTATAGAGCCATATTCTGTTTCTTTCGACTGTTTTTACCTGTGGCTGCACATACGTTTCTCTGACTTCTTCACTTTTATGTTCAACATTTTACTGAGGCATGGGTTTCATTCATTCATTCACACACACACACACACACACACACACACACACACACACACACACACACACACACACACATATATATATATATATATATATTTTTTGTGTGTGTGTGTGTGTGCAAGATTTAGAGTGCAACGATTTTGCCAATGGCGCCATATAGTATGGCCACATAATTTAGAGTTGTAATCTAACTTTCTTTTTCAACTGAACGTAGCGTTAAAAGCTTTCTCTTTCCCTGAAATTTAGAGCTGTGACCAACGATACTCTTCCCCTTCTAAATGAATATAACGTTCATAAGCTATTCTCCTCTTTTTCTTCGTCAGTAAACATCGCTTGGTGCAACAAAGCCTGTCATTCGATACGACATCATCTAGCTTGAGAATAAAGAGGAAGGTTGTCAAAGTAGCGTGCCGCCGGCATGAGAACCAGCTGCACGCACATGTCGAGGGTGTAACTGACTCACAGAGCACGTTGAGAAAGGCGGAGAGAGATATAATCTGTGCAGAGTGGCAAGCATCATTTTCGACGTCTTGAGTGGTTAACGCTCTTTGAACACACACCATCCCCCTTCTTGTTTCTAATCGATGCCAGTGTGTTTGGAAATAAACAGGCAGATAAAATAGCTGGTTCTGTACAACTTGCTGGTAAATTGACGTATGCTAAGCTAGATGTTGTAAGGACACTCTCGGAGCAAGTAAACAGAGCGAACGCACATACGGATATATCAGACTGCTATTGGTACCATTAGATACATAACTCTGTGCTTGCTGCTGAAAATGGCAACACATCGCTTACGGTGATGTCGCGAGGGTTGTGGTATCATTTGTTAACTCCTAACTCATTCCACTTTAAATAAAGATCTGTGAGCTATTTTTTCCTTTCCTCTTCCTGTGGAATTTAATGTTGCGACCTATGAACCTCCTCCCCCTAACTCATAATTTTGTCAGAATTAAATACTCTATGCCTGCACTGGTTTAAACAAAAAGTAAAGGACCCTTTTCCACGCCTTTGGGTGTATAGGGCATATAGGGCTAGACCTATATTTTATAGACCAACGGCACAAGATGAGTTATGAGGTCAGCATCACGCCGGCCGCCTCTACTTCCCAGGACTGCACCCTGTACCCTTTCAAGGCTGGGTCAACCTGGGAGCCAAGGTCATATTTGAAGAAAAGTCCAGCTCCGCCGAACCCACGACCTTCCGATCCGTGGCAAGTGTCTAGTCACTTTGCCACGGCGACTCCCGGCACTGGTTTTACTTTTGAACAATTCCCTTAAGTTTCCGTTGATGTACCTTCGAAGTTTGATTAACCACGGTTATTTGGCTTATCGTTTGCTTGAGGTATTCTCTAATTATTGTTGACACGTATATTTTATTGCTATATCTAGTTACTGAAGTTTATAACGTTATGACTTTTTCCTGGTGTAGTGGTTACGTAAGTGGCCAGGAACTGTACAGATTGTGGGCTCTGTTTTTGACTCAATTGTTGGCTTGTCTAGTTGTGTGCTGGCATACCAACCCTGCCATGACAAAAAAAGTTTTCAAAATTCTTCTGATATTGTCTTGTGCTTTATCTCTCTCTCCCCCACACCCCCCCCCCCCCACCCCACCCCCCCCCCCCCCCCCCCCCCCCCCCCCCCACAAATCTGTCCATTGGTTAGTTTATGCTTCGTTTGCCATGACCAAAAAAGTTTTCAAAATTCTTCTGATATTGTCTTGTGCTTTATCTCCCCCCCCCCCCCCACAAATCTGTCCATTGGTTAGTTTATGCTTCGTTATCTTTCTTCTCATTCGGTAGAACGGTGGGGGGGGGGGGGGGGGGGGTGGGGAGGGGGGGTGGTTTGCTGCGTGGTCACGAGGCATGGTATCCGCCTCGAGTGCTAGAGGCTCCTGGTTCAATCCCCGGTAATGGCTGGGATTTTTTCACGTGGATTTGGACTTCTAGTAATTCCCTCTAGTCTCTAGGTAGTAAGATCGGACGCCCGTGTGCATTGTTGCACACGCAAAAATCCCTTGGCAGTTGGAAATTGAAAAGAGTAGCCTAACGGCGCTGCCCGGGCAAAATGTGGCGTTAAAAATTGACTCAAAGTATTTCAGGATCCTTGCCGGTGCTACAGAGCCTGTGCATTATAAGCTTTCCCGGACTCAGACTTGAGCTAGAAGAAGAACGGAGCAAAAGTCCAAATCCACGTGAAAAAATCCCAACCCTTACCGGGGATTGAACCCGGAACTTCTAGAATTTGAGGCACACGCCATGCCCCGAGACCGCTTAGCCCCCTCAACGACAAGTTAGCAGATGGACAAATGCCAGCCAGTGAATATAAATTATGTTGTATTCTTTCACTGTTTAACAACAATGGCTAAGGACTCCCTAACAGATCCTTCTTGGAGACCATACAAATCATTGATCAGTCTCACATGGACAATGGCTAGCGAGTGAACCAAATAATGTTGTGTCTCTGTAACTTTCAAAGTTTCAAAAGAAGTATTTTGCATCTCAACAGATCACTTTGGGAGACCATACACTCATGGATCAGTCCCAGATGGGCATCACACAGAACGGTGGCTCCACGTCACCGGACCATTCAGATGACGGAACCAGCAGAACCAACCTGATTGTCAACTATCTGCCACAGACCATGTCCCAGGATGAGATTCGTTCGCTGTTTGCCAGCATTGGGGAGCTAGAGAGCTGCAAGTTGATTCGTGACAAACCTACAGGTAAGTTCCACAACCTTGGTAATAACATTACTGTTATAGTTAGTTACACTGCAGCAGTTACCTGTTTGTTGTTGGTGTTGTTGTTGCTGATGCTGATGCCGCTGTTCTTGTTGTTGCTGATGCTGTTGTTGTTATTGTTGTTGTTCTTCTTTTTCTTCTTCTTCCTCTTCCTCCTCTTCTAAATCTTCTTCTCCGTCTTCTTCTTCTTCTTCTTCTTCTTCTTCTTCTTCTTCTTCTTCTTCTTCTTCTTCTTCTTCTTCTTCTTCTTCTTCTTCTTCTTCTTCTTCTTCTTCTTCTTCTTCTTCTTCTTCTTCTTCTTCTTCTTCTTCTTCTTCTTCTTCTTCTTCTTCTTCTTCTTCTTCTTCTTCTTCTTCTTCTTCTTCTTCTTTCTTCTTCTTCTTCTTCTTCTTCTTCTTCTTCTTCTTCTTCTTCTTCTTCTTCTTCTTCGTATTCTTCTTCTTCTTCTTCTTCTTCTTCTTCTTCTTCTTCTTCTTCTTCTTCTTCTTCTTCTTCTTCTTCTTCTTCTTCTTCTTCTTCTTCTTCTTCTTCTTCTTCTTCTTCTTCTTCTTCTTCTTCTTCTTCTTCTTCTTCTTCTTCTTCTTCTTCTTCTTCTTCTTCTTCTTCTTCTTCTTCTTCTTCTTCTTCTTCTTCTTCTTCTTCTTCTTCTTCTTCTTCTTCTTTCTTCTTCTTCTTCTTCTTCTTCTTCTTCTTCTTCTTCTTCTTCTTCTTCTTCTTCTTCTTCTTCTTCTTCTTCTTCTTCTTCTTCTTCTTCTTCTTCTTCTTCTTCTTCTTCTTCTTCTTCTTCTTCTTCTTCTTCTTCTTCTTCTTCTTCTTCTTCTTCTTCTTCTTCTTTGTCTTCATCTTGTGCTTACTCATCCCGCTCCTCCTCTTTGTCTGCCATCAGAAAGACATTTATTCTCTTGTGTTCGCTTACGAGAAGGCTTTGCCATTTCCTAGTCCTCGACAGACTATCGACCACATAGCGGATTTACTGTTATTGTTTATGGAACTGATTTGCATCTTCTCATCTGGGAATGTTAGAAATAATCGGATATGAATAGTGAAGACATTTTAATACGACTGGAAATCATAAAGAGTAACCGAATATGTCGATGCCGAGATTTGTTTTAAATAATATAAGTAAAAATAAAATCCATGTACAAATTAATAAAAACAGTAGTAGATGTATAGTTATAGTGTATGCACACATGTGGATCCTACTTGATGCTAGAGAGTTTCTATAAGAGCAATGTTGGGATTCTCTTTCAATGATCTGTGAGAGCAGCTCATATGCTGATAACGGTGAGCAATAAAGTTATCAAAAGACTTTTGTTCTTTCATTATTTTTTTTCTCTTTCTTTTTGAGGTCACAATTCCCATCTCGATGACGACCCTTCTTGCAACAAGATATGTTATATCCTGTTTCTGTGATTCCAGCTAAACAGCAGTATCATTCACTTTCAGCTTGCAAGCACCTGTATACCGAGGTTGGGAGCGAGATATTCTATCCATCTGTAATTCTTCATAGATACATCTAAGACTCTACTATACTTCATCCGAGTTTGTGGTAGCCATATGTGCTCTTAAATACAGAGAACTGAAAAAGAAAACTGTCGTAACACTCACTCCTATAACTCATCTAGAAGATGCTCTGCCCGGCTTGTTAGCGTAGTTGGTTAAAGCTGACTTCGCAGTGACTGGGTGACGAACTCCTCGTGGTCTGGGTTCACGCCCGGGGTTAGGTAGAAAAGCCATATTTCTCCCAGATTTACGTTGCCTATCATGGAATTAAGACGAAGGGTTGCGATATCCATAGTGCCCAGCCAAAGGGTTAAAAAATTATGATTTCTTGATAATAATAAAAAAAAAAAAAAACGTATATGCTCTCTAACAAATTGGAAGCAACGTTTTTATAAACTGCTTCCAGGTCAGCCTTGTTCCTTGTTAGTTAGTTAGTTAGTAGTTAGTTAGTTAGTTAGTTAGTTAGTTAGTTAGTTAGTTAGTTAGTTAGTTAGTTAGTTAGTTGTGTTATCGTCATTGCATTCCGGACATGTCTATAGGTGCTCAGATCCTCCCCTCAGTATGAACCCCAACGTCCGATGGCTAATAGTACCAGTTATATGTTGATTAACAAGTCTTCTTGTGTGTCTGGTGTGCGTCTCGTTTTTTGCTATGCCGATCTTAATTTTCAAGTCTGCCATTCTGGCGAGTGATGTGGATTCCAGAAAATGTAGTGGGAAGTGATAGTGGTCGGCGCCGGGACTGGTTTAGAAATATTGATTTAGCACCATATGCCAGATACACCTAAGACATCAGTTAGGTTGGTTACTTTAGTTATTGTCTAAGAAGGCAATACCACAATCACACTCTGGCAACAGGCCATGAATCATTTAGTAAATGCGCCGTGTTTGTCTAAAGCACGAACCGATTTTTTTAAAGCAATTTATCAGTCGATTAATTTTTTACGAGATTTTTATCTTTGCTTCCTCACCAGAGAGAGAGAGAGAGAGAGAGAGAGAGAGAGAGAGAGAGAGAGAGAGAGAGAGAGAGAGAGAGAGAGAAAGACACAGAGAGAGAAAGAGAGAGAGAGAAAAAGAAGAGAGAGAGAGAGAGAGAGAGAGAGAGAGAGAGAGAGAGAGAGAGAGAGAGATGGCTAGAAGTTGTTCATTTAGTTTCCAGAAATTACAATTTCGTGAGCCTTGGTATCGCAATATAAGGCACGTTTACCTGTCGGCCTGGTGGTAATGTAGATGAATCCCTAGAGCGGAGAATTTTCTCTCTCTCCCCACATCTCTCGTTTTTGTTTGTTTCTTCATTTACGTGAGCTCTTAGGCCTACCCAGTTTAACTCAGCCCCAAACAACACGTGATGCTTGATTGCTTCATTTTTTATCACAACCGTCTCTACTTTAAACGTTTAGCCTGGGTTCTCTATTGTGTATGCCAGCATGGCAAAGGCAGTTGATTGCCACAGATCATCAACATTCTCTGCCTCCCGAACTAAATCTACAGACACTCAGTGTCTAGTTCGTTCACGCCTTGAAATTATTCTCGTACTAGACCTGAGAATCCGAAAGTCTTGGGTTCAAATTCGAACATAGCCAGACTTTTTTTCTTTGTCAAAAATACCATTGGCTTTCAGATCGACCCGGCTTTACATTTGAACCAAGTTAAGTCATCAGAAGTAAAGGCCGCCGGCGTGATGTTGACCAAATCAGTCGTCTAGCGCCGATTGGTCTTTAAAATCTAGGTTTAGCACCATGTACGCATGAAAAAAATGTGTGTTTTCTTTCTGTCTACTCTAGCTGGCCAGCCCTCAACTTTTCACTTTACTATAGTATTTATTATGAGAGTTGTTTTTATATTAGGCCGAGCTCTCCTTACTTGTGTCGTGTCCATATTAAATCTACAGCTCATGGTGTCGCCCCAAGCACTCAGCTCATTAGCTGGGCGACGTAACGATATCCTTTCAGTCTACATATGGAGGAAATGCAACTACCAACTATAGTTAGAATCAAACTCTTGTCATGACTAACAACAGTAAACCTGTTGATCCTCCATATTGAGTGGAAGTGCCAACACTACCTTGCTTTATCCAATCCTTAAAGAGCTGGCGACTGCAGGACTAACTTCCAAAAACGGATTTAAAGAAGTAATGGAGAGAGACTCAGCGATAGGTTAACCTTCGTCGTGATAGCTTATTTGAGGCAGGGTTTGCGATTCTGTGGCTTTTGTGAACTAGCTCGGTCTCTTCCGTGACACGCCTGGTCAGACCAGAGGGAAACAAATGTGGGAACCCATTGAAGGATACCAGGACAAAAAAATATGGAGAATGAACCGGACGGAGATATGACCCGCGAGGACAACATCCGGAAGACAAGAATAAGAGGAACACACTGTGACACAGACAGGAAGGAGCGATCTGACTACTAGGATAGGAAAATAAAACCAGAAAGCTGGCGGACAAATTACGATCTTAGTCACGCAAGTGGTGCAAATAAACCAGACCACAAATATAACCGGAGACTGTTTTGCCGAAAGCAGATTGAACGTGCTCGATTTTTTTTTTTTTTTTTTTTTTTTTTTTTTTGAGAATGAAAAGGAATCTGTGGCTCAGTAGTTGGTGAATGCGTTTAACAGTTTCATTACTCTGGAGTACGTGAGTTTGATTTACCATGTGGAAGAGTTGTTGGAAAAAAAATAATAATCGGGGTTTTTCATATGACGATACAAGACAAGCTCTGGGGAAAAGGTGTAGGCCTGTCCAATTGATTGATATTCTGACAGACATCAGTGGGTTTGTTGTAGCCAACCTTCCTTGTGGAGATGACACTCACTTTTCTTAGTGTAGAAACCCTTTATTACATTTAAAGTGGTTTGCTATTGTTACGAAGCGGCTGGCCGAACGGTTAGAACGCTGGGTGCTTACGGGGGAGACCCGGGTTTAAATCCTTGGCAAGGCTGGGGATTTTTCCTATCGGGGCAAAATGAAATCCTCACCTGCACAGTCCGTGGCGACAGCACTAGCTATGCGGTCGTAAATCCTCAAGCTCAAAGAACCCCCCCCCCCTCGCACCCGCCCCCCCACCCCCGCCCGCCTACACCGCAAAAGTGGTAAAGCAAAGGTAGTAATTGACAGTTTGTGTAGGTGTAAATCAAGCAAATTCCATTGCCTGTATGTCATTTGTAGCTGATATAGATCATTTTCACTATTATGTGGTAACAGATGTATGAATGAAAAGATCTATGAAACCATAGAGGTTAGAAGGGCTGAATGTTAGACGGGACTGCATACTCAATTCTTAATCCTTTGAAAATAAAGTTTGTTTGTTCGCTCTCTCTCTCTCTTTCTCTCTCTCTCTCTCTCTCTCTCTCTCTCTCTCTCTCTCTCTCTCTCTCTCTCTCATTCTCGTTTCTCCTTCATCCCACTCAAGCTATTCTTTCAGTGCCCTATGTCCTGGCGAATGGATCAATACGCGAGATGGCTAGTGACGTCACGAGGCACCCACTGTCCAGATTTCATTAGCCAGAGGGTTATTTCCAGAATTTTGTCTAGAAACGACATATTGATTCCCGATAGTAGCACAGCGAAACACAGTTTGTACAATCTAACTCCCTACACGTCGATCTGTTTTCCCTCCATTAAAATAAACTCATGTGTTGCCAGTAGCCTGTGTGCGATCTCTCGATCAGCGAACGAGTGTTATGTGCGTTTCGAAGAATGCTTCTGCGCAACAAACATAAACAGCGACGTTAGTCACTCCAAAAGGGGGTAATTATTTGCTTAACGTAGACTGTGTCAACAATGAGTCAAGAATTAATCCAGAATGAGTCAAAAATGATTCAAGAATGAGTGGAGAATGAATCAAGACTGAGTTGAAAATGAATAAATACTTTTACCAGTTTGGGGTGTAATTATTGTATGAAATGAAATGGCAGCAAAATCGAGCCACAGGACAATCTTGAAAGAGACTCAGTCACATAGACCAGTGGTTCTCAAACTTTTTTCGCCACGGCACCCTTGTCTGACAATTTTTTTTTAGCGGCACACCTACCCTTAATGTGCTGTGAATACTTAGGAAAAGATGAAACACTGCAGTTTTAATGTTGTCTTTATTGAGATGAATGAAACTGTTGAGTTGAATTTTTCATTTTTTTCTTAATGTATGTGGGAAGTTTAATGTAAGCGTACGTTGAGAATGCACTGCAGCCTTGCCAAAAGTATTGTTCTCTGAATACACCTGCACCTCTTTTTGGCTTCCTTCGTGGTATTTCTGTTTTAAATTGCTTTCTTCTCTGATCTCAAACAGATTTTGAAAATTTTTTGATTATTGCCGCGGCACCACTGGCATTCGCTTGCGGCACCTCTGGTTGCCCCGGTACCCATTTGGGAACCGCTGACATAGGTAACTTATCCCTTTATCCGAAAGTAGCAGTCTTCAAGTCTGCGCCACATTATGAGAACAGAAACACTGGAATATGTGGTGGAAAATAAAACTGTTTATGGTGAAAGGTAGCGGAAGACAGGTGTCTGGAGTAAACTGAAATTGTGTTGGCTAGACATTGGAACAATAGATTCTTGACAGAGCCGTCTTAACAGCATTATGGGCGCCTGGGTAGGCAATGTGCTGGGGCTTCTACGACAATCACTCACAGGAATGCGATGGCTAATAATGACCAGTCACTTGAATACATAAGCTGTTTGTTTTTAAATCCTTTTTCTAAGATTTTGTTTATGATAACATACTATTTGAAATATAGTGAACACTCATGGGGGTGCCCTGAGTGCTGTTATGTCGATTCTTAATTAAACATTCAACTATTTGAAATAATTTTAGTTTTAGTGTTTGTCTTTCAGCACATTATTATTGTTATTGTTGTTGCTGCTGTTATTATTCCTCTTATTGTTGTTATTGTTATTATTAAGCTTAAGGCTTAAACCTCTTGAACCCCGACAACATAGAACTTGTGTAGACGGACTTGGCGGTGCCTACTCTCATACTTGTGTGTGTCTGTCAACACTCCCACATAAAATGGGAGCCTAGTCGGTAGCTGGAAGTTTGTAGGCTAAACTGAACATCTTCTGATACACTGTTGCAAGAGCATTTGTGAGCACCAAGATTAATTTCAGTATTTATGTCAGACCCTCTAGCGAGCTATATAGAACGGTTTCACCACACGGCGTGAATGCTGGACAATTAATAAACAAACCGAACGAGATCTTGAGGCCACATAGATGTGGTTTTACAAAAGAATTCTTTGAATTTTTTGGATAGCTAAGAAGAGTAACCTAGATATTTTGAAAGAGGCAGGTGCTCGAAGACAGCTTATCACAAACATCAGAAAGAGACAGTCATCATTTTTTAGTCATCTTATGAGAAGAGGGGAAAATAGAACATGTTGTAACCACTTGGAAAGATTCTTGACAGTCTTATGTCATGGCATGGAGGAGTGTCAACATACGAATTGATACACGCAGTTGCGAATTTCATTTTGTGAAAAGGCCAGTCGGCAAGGCATTTTGGGAGGAAAGGGTTGGGTGGGGAGGGGGGGGGGGGGGTAATTTTCCTGCCTAGCGTTAGTTCAGCAAATGCATTTTGAAAGAATGCATTAGAAATTTCTTTAGTGCATTTCAAGACGCGTTAGGTTGTAGCGCTAGGATAAGAGACATGGTTTAAGGAATGGAAACGTATGCTACAGATTTGTAACTTGTACCCGGTGTTTACTTACTTATTATCCCAGCGTGACACATTCTCAAAACTGTGAAGCCTTACAGTCAAATAACACGAACGAACATTAGCACACTAAGTTAAATGATCACATATATATTTAAAGAACCAGCATATGTTTTTAAACATTGCATTTTTCCAGCATAATAACATTATACAATGTAAGAGTATCTAACATCATTGAATCACTCAGCTGGCTTCAAACTGTTCAGGGTTTTAATTTCACCTGCTGACACCTTGAGACGGTTATGCTGAACACAGGGACGAATCGCTTATGGAATGTCTCGCGTGCTGTGATGCCAGTTATTAACTAAATAGAATCAAAGATAAATAATTCTGGACTTTCCAATGGTCTACCTTCTTTTCTGTCTATTTAGTGTGTACGTACGTACGTACGCCGACGTCCAATATGGGCGTGATGCTGACCACATCACCCACCATGTGCCGATTGGTCTATAAAAATATAGGTCTAGCCCTATATGCCCTATACGCCTAAAGGCGTTGAAAGGGGACCTATACTTTTAACAGATGTCCCCACGGTGAGAACAGCCAGAAGACGCCTTGAATTCTTTGCGTCTTTTATTCTCGTAAATTCTCAAGTTCAGTAAAGTATGTGATGTGGCTCGACATGTTCGTACGTGTGAGTAAGTTTCCTCGAAGACGTTCTTTTTCTTTCCCTAAAACATCCTTAACATCACTACCTATTATCCTATTTTGTGACCTAGATAAGATCAAGTCGGTGCTATAAAATAAAATAAAAATGTATAACATCGACTAGCAATTTATTTTGAAATATCTATTACAATCTAATCATTTGGTCGCTCAAAGACCCCCTCTGCGACCGCCCATCCTCCTCTCCCCAGGCCTGCCTACATCGAAGCGGAAAACACAGGCAGTACTGCCATATTTTTTTCAGATTGCTTTTCTGTTTTCTTTTTGCCCGACACAATGTTTGCATTCTGCGATAACATAGCATCTCAACAGCCTTCTAGCGCCCCCATATCTTTCGTTTAGAGTGCCTGTTTTAGAACCATATAGTGCTATGGACCAGATAAGCTTGGTGTTTATTCGTCCTCGGGTTCAATGTTGACATGATTTGATGTTAGAAGTGTTTGTTACTGCGGAAAGATCTTAATGCATAGTTCAATAATTGATCTATGATAAGTTGTCTTCTTCTTCTTCTGCCTTTCTATCCCCCAATGGAGCATAGGCATAGGCCCTCAACCAACTCACGCCAAGTCGTTCTATCCTTCGCCATTGCATGGAGCTCTCCCCATGTCCTCCCCATCTTTCTAACTTCATTCTCCAGCTCTCTCCTCCGTGTGTTTTTTGGCCTTCCTTTATTCATATGCCTCTGTGGGTTCCAATACAAAGACATTCTAGTTATTCTGTTCTCCTGTTTTCTCAGTGTGTGTCCTATCCAACGCCAGCGTCTTTTACTCACCTCTTGGTCCACTGAAGCCTGTTTAGTTCTCTCCAAAAGTTATACATTAGTTATCCTATCCTACGATTTAATTCCCTCTATTATGCGCAGGCACCAGTTATTCTTTGCTTTCCGTGAGGGCCCCGGTGACACACGGACGGATCAGTTGTGCATATGTTTCATTTTGCAAACCTTTAACATGGCAACGATCTGGTCGGCTTCTTCTTTCAAATGTACAGCTGTCGAAGAGTTCCTGTGAGCGCATAATGTGTACAGGATTAATTATTCTGTTATAACCATACATATTCATTTATTGCTGCGTGGTGTCGAGGCATGGCGTCTGCACCGACTGATGGTGGTCCCGTGTTCAATCACCAGGCTGGGATTTTTTTCACTTGGACTTATAGTAATTTCCCCTGGTCTCTGGGTAGTAAGATCGGAACGCCTGTGTGTATTGTTGCACACATAAAAAATCCCTTGGCAGTTTGAAATCGAAAAGAGTAGCCTAACGAAAATTTAGAGTAAAAAATCCGCCCTAAGTATTTCAGGATCCTCGATGGTGCTACGGAGTTCGTGCACTCTGCTTAGATTCTTTGGACTCAAGCTTGAGTTAGAAGTAGAACGGAACACTTATGGGTTACTACCCGTGTGCCATAATCCTGATCTGTTGTATAAACGTAAACATAAACCAGTGCAGTTTTAAAATACATAACAGTAATTAACCTTTAATTTTTATTAGTAAGTTATAGCTAGAAAGATCAGTCCTTCACTAAACTGCTGTGTTATTTAAGGGTTAATGTTAAGTGTTTGGGAAAATTATGTTGAATAGAATAATAATAATCATAACAACAACAACAACAACATTAATTATTTACGGCATTAACTATTCTGTTAGTACCATATATATATATATATATATATATATATATATATATATAATATATATATATATATATATATATATATATATATATATATATATATATATATTTGTTGTTGCAACTTTTAATAACATTAGTGCAGTTTTAAATATTCAGAAAAGTTGAACCTTCAAATTTAAGTAGCAAGTTAAAGCTTAGTTAGTTCCATCCTTCGTAAAAACTATATGTTAATTAGAAAACACCAGTATTGCTGTGATAATTTTAATTGACAAAAATAAAATAATAATAAGGTCACAACCAAGGAACGACAACAAGGTTGAAAAAAGACAAGATAATTCAGCCGAGCGTCTTGTATTCCTTACAAGGAGAGACAGAGTTCGAAACGAGAACATTAGATCAATTGTAGGAACCACACCATGCCTGCAATACACAAAGAAGCAACAAATAGAGTGGTTTGGCCACTTGATGCGAATGCAAACCGACCAACTGCCTCTACGAGCATACAACGAACAGCACTACTGCCCTAGAGCAAGAGGCAGACCGAGAGTACTATGGATAGACAATTTATCAGAGATCCTGAGGCAACACGGACTAACAACAACACGTGCAACACACCTGGCCCAGGATAGAAAACTGCGACTCCCCACTACGCTGTGAGGCAATTGTGGACAAGACAAGACAAGGCGTCTTGTATCGAAAATGCGAGTAATAACACGATGTCATAGGGATTTTGGGTTAGTTTATCTGCTTCAGCGGTGAGCGATAACCGTCATCTTCGTAGGTAAGAAGGTGCTTTGCTGCAAACAAATTTTTAACGATCAACCAACATCCTTGAAGGGAGAGCGTTCTGTTATAATTGTGACTTAGTTATATGCGCCATATAAAATGGCTTAGTAGCATTGCGCGCCACCAAGAACCACGAAAAGGACTCCTGCGGTGTTGATGCGATCAAAGGAGACAGACAAAAATATACTGTTTCGACCAGCGACGAAGTCGTCTACAGACCAGCCAATGAGCGACCTGGTCACCGACGAGTGAACCCCCATCTTCTATCAGCTTTTACTAAAATAGTCGTCAGTTTGAATTGTTGGTTACATCTTGTTCTGTTCTTATATCTTATATTTGACTGTAAATGGCTGTTATTTCTTTCTTCCGCCTGGAATATTTTAAATTACAACTAATTAACGTCTGTCAGCCATGATTTCCTTTGCCGAAATTGCCATTTTGGCATGAACAATTTGTATCATGATGTAATATAATGCAACGGCCTTTGTTCCTCGAATTAGTAAGATAGTGTTTTTAAGTCTTGAAACGTGTAATTAGTTCGACCCGGGTTGTATTGTATTTTAAAGTCAGGGTTCTTTTTCTAGGAAAAAAAAAAAAAAAAAGAAGATGCAAGCACTTACGAGAAAGTATCTAAAATGGTGCTGGTACTCACCCCAGAGTGTCCAAACAAAGGTGCCGATATTCACCATAAAGTTGAGAAAACAAATTATGCCTGAAAAATATGATAGCACTGTATAAAATAGTTAAAAAAAAAAAAAAAAAAACCATAGAATTAAAGCGCCTGGGATCTCTTGAAACGGACAGGTTCTATTCAGGGCGTGGTAGCTGTAGATTTTTATTTTCTTCTTTTTGTCTTCACTTCTTTCTTCTACATCTTTAAGCATCATTAAGTACATTATAGCTTGTTAAGGGTGACATTTTTGTCTAGTAAAAATACTGTAAATTACTTCTTCTCTTCTCCCTGATGGTGGAGTATATTATTTTAAGCTTGGGGGGGGGGGGGGGTGTCAGTTTGCATGTTTAAGCGTTAGCAGGGTAACGATTACACTGTAGAGGACATCACGTGATGTTTTCCTCCTCGTCGCTTGGCTGTTGAGAGTAGACAGTAATAAAAAATATTGAAAGAAAATGCATTTGTCTTGGCAACTGATAGTTCGCGACAATTACAGCCGTTATGTGCAAGCTTCGCTACTGTTTTTACATATTTCCCCACCAAGGACTACAATTCGAAGGTTTAAACCACACTGGTTCTAAGAGCCACATTTCGGATGGCAATCCAAAAACGGAACACGTCCCAAATGCTGGGTTCGACGTTGTAAACTGGTTATACTGGCAGACAATATGGCCACGCCTTGCATTATTTTCACAATATCATGTTATTTCCCTAGAAATTGCAGTTATTTAATGGACTGAGAGCCACTAGCTCCAACTTCACCCGGCCTTAAAACTCTTTCAGCCCGATGTAGTTGTTAATTTATCAGTGTCTATGCTTCTGCTTCTTCTCCTTCTTCTTCGCGTTCACCGGCTGTAAACTCTGGCGAACATTTCTGGTTATTTGTCCACTTCTGGACTCTAGCCTCAGACACAGGTGGGCCTACAGTAAATGTTGTCTTTGTCTGCCACTACTGTCTGTTTTACCACCTTTTTAGAGCAGTGTAGACAGGGATGGGGGGGGGGGGGGGGGGGGAGAGGGGAGGTGGGATCGTCAGCTTTAGGATTATTGCCGCATGGCTACTGCTGTCGCACGGACTGTAAAGGTTAAAATGTTTGATTTTGTCCCCGACAGAAAAACTCCATGACCTTCCCGGGCTCGAACGCGGGTCTCCTGCACGAAAACCCGACGTTGTAACCACTCGGCCAGCCGCTGCTCAGTCTATATTTAATATTAACTTTCATACGACATGCATGTTTAAAAAGTATTTGATTTTTTCATCTTCTCCCCCCTTCCCCCTTTCCCCAATCACAACCAATGAGGCCCTGAAACCACCACAGGCAGTGTGATATTAAAAATACTGAAGAAAACTGCATCAATATTTCCAGAGTGGCTAACCTAACTGGGCATGGCATTTCAAATAGAGTTAAACAGCTTGGTGCATTTCGAACGATGCGAAGTGCAAAAATGATTAGCGACACAATTATACCGCATTATTTTGTTTGCGCTCATAATATTTTGACGCACAGGGCAATTATTGTTTTGTTTGGTGCCGAAACGATTATTTTAATTGAGCTGTCTACATTTTCAAGTTGATGTTGATATTGATTAGATTGTAAATTGCTTTTTAAATATATTGAAGCGTATATTTTCTGATATTTAGCTTTTATTTGCGCAGTGGCTTGTAGTCTGTTGATAATGAAATAGCTGACCTAATAAAACGGCGAAATAATACTGCCACAAATATATACAGATATCACAACTGGATCAACAACTTTGTGCACTGGTTGTTTTGGTGCCTAAGGCAGCAGAACACATACTGCTAGACTATACCGAATGTTACCCTTTATGGCAAGCCATTTTCTCCAGAGTGAAACAAGAATTGACATTGCTGCACTCGAGACATTCCTATACGTGCTCCGTTTCCTTTCTCAGTATCCAACGAAGAGGCGGCATAGATAAGTACCATCTGACTAGAAATCTGTCTAGTTTCCCCTTTAGTAGCAATAAGTAGCAAACTTACTTACTTAGCAGATCCTCTCCTACCCTTGGGTGAATTAATCAAGTAACAGAAAGTATTGTGAACGGCACTCATAGAAAGAAGTAGAAAGATAGAAGAACACACTAGACAACATAACAATCGAAAGCTATAGTTACCGTGCCGGGAATTGAACCTGTCACCTCCAGACGGCGTCTGTGCCTCGCCATGAATACAAGTGCACTAAGATACATGGTCAACTAGGCACCCCCAAAAAAAGGTGTCTCATTGGCTATGTCTATCGTACAGCTTGAAATCCACGACTATGGAATACGGACAGAATTAATTTCAACCCATTGAAAATGGCACCATAGGTTACAGAAATTTATATTAACGAAGCAAATGTCGAATAACAATCACAGCAACAATTTACGAACACAGTAAGACCTTATTGCTTTGTCTAGAATACACAAACATTTAAGAAAGGTAGAGGTTTGCTAGAAGATCGCCAGACTTCTCTGTCAGCAGTTTAGGTAGCATACACTGAAGATAATCAGTTGACGAATAGAAAACTGCAACATTCTCTGACCTGTGGAAAATGTTAGCTTCAGAACTAAATGTTGAAATGTTTATTAACACCATCTGAAGAAGATTCTTTGATTGCCTCCACAGGTCAGAGCCTGGGTTATGGTTTTGTGAACTATAAACGTATAGAGGATGCTGAGAAAGCCATTAACACTTTGAATGGTCTCAGACTGCAGAATAAAACCATTAAGGTAGGTCTTTATGTGTGGTCATGCTTTGCTTGTAAGTTCTCTCTTAGTTCAACGTAAATTGCATTCATCATTCACAATTCCTGTTTTTTTTTTCGCCCTTGCTGGTCTTCATTCCTTTCTTTTGTCTTTTACTTAAGTCTGTATGATTTTTTCTTTTGATTCTCTTTATTTTTACCCTAATTTTAAAGCTAGTAAAAATAAAAAATAAAAATATTATAGACAAATTTATTTTCAATTAATGTACGTTTCGGTGGCATGGCTAGATTAAGCATTCAGCTATAAAAAATTTTTCTTCTTCTTCTTCGCGTTCACCAGCTGTACACTCTGGCGGAAAGTTCTGGTTGCTCGTCCACTACTGAACTGCAGTCCTGCTCCAGAACCTGAGTGTTGCGTGTGCATCAGTTTTACAGATCTCATTCTCTTGAATACAGACTGTTGGTTCCTTGCCTCTCCGGCAGATACACTCCGACTTCAAAGGAAGCTCTCCAATTAGAACATTTTCTGATGGCAAAAATGAAGAGCTGGAACCTCGGGTATTTCCGTTGCATTATGTACCCTCTGGGAGCGATCGTGGTGTAACGGCTAGACTCTTGCCTGCCCAACTGAAGGTCGTGGGTTCGAGTCTACGAAACCGAACTTATGTAGGATTGAAATGATGACTTTGGCTAGCAGGTCAGCCCAGCCTTGTGTGTGTGAGCCAGGTGAATTCCTATGAAGTAAAAGCGACAGGTGTGCTGTTGACCACATTACCCACAGAGTGCCGATTGGTCTATAAAACATAGGTCTAACCCTATATGCCCAACACGCACAAAGTCGTGGAAAAGGGAAACAAACCGACTGATTGAAACCAAAATATAATTAGCCAACCAGAACTGAGTTAAGAGAACTGGGGGAAACGGAAAACAGAGGGTACAGTATATAAAATATTTCTTTTTTGGTTTTAATAAGCAAATCTAATTTTTTTTAAATGTGCCTGGTGAAGGGGGGGGGGGTGCACATTGGGCTACCACTGCCTAACATGGGCCCTTACTACAACTAATGAGAGGAAGATCGTAACAATAGAGAAGGCAACGTATTATGGTTGTTTGCTTTAAAATGCATTTGCCAAAGAGGCGAAGAGCTAACAGTCTGTATACACATAAGCCAGATCAGTAAACCGTATGTGCACGCAAATACTCAAGTTCTTGAACAATTCCAACGTCCACAAGTAGACGAACAACCTAATTTTTCCACCGGTGTTTGCAACCGATGGACGCTAAAAAAAAAAAAGAAAGAAGAAAATGATAGCTCAAACTAGCGACCTCGTGTTGCGATACAATGGGTTATAAACAACTTTAGATCGCTGGTATACCTTGTCTAGGAATCCTTACACTAAGATAACTAATGTATGTTGTTTTATTGAACACGTAAATCACATGAGTGATGCAACTGTTGTGTTGAGCAAGACTGTCTCCATCTGACAGATGGAGAGTAGAGAGTGACTTCTATGTGAATTTTGTCAGAGTATATTTAATCTCGGAATTCATCGTGGTGTAGCGGTTAGACGCTTGCCTGCGGATAGGAAGGTCGTGGATTCGGGTCCTGACTGAGCCAGACCATTTTTTTTTTCAAAAATGACCTGACTCCCTGGTTGACCAGCGTATAAGTTATGGGAAGTAAAGGCGGTCGGCGTGATGCTGACCACATCACCAACCAAGTGCCGATTGGTCTATATAAATATAGGTCTAGCCTTATATGCCCACTACGCCTGAATACCTGGGGACAAGGGTTCTTTACTTTAATTTAATCTCAGTAAAAGCGGCCAGCATGATGTGTTAACGACATCACTACCGACTGATCTATAAACAAATTTGAGTCTAGTATCAAATACTCCATTCGCCACTAGTGAAGAAAAATTCTTTACCTACTGTCTTTTGTTTTTAATCGTTGTCAGTTTGTTTCTTGTCAATGACATAAAAGTGGAAGAAGCTGAATATAAATAAGATAAAATCCACACTGCTGAAATGGTTGGGGCATATTAAAGGAATGTCAGATGACAGAGAAGTAAAGTGTATACACAAGGGAGATGAATGGTCGTAAACCACGAGGCAGACCAAAAAGAAAATGGAAAGATAATGTCCAGACAGACCTGTAAACACTTGTTGTCACCAGCTGGAAAGAGAAGGGAAGTCAGAGAGATGAATGGAGGCGGGTGATATCTGCAGCAATGAACCTCAAGAGCTCAGAATTCTGAAGAAGGAAAAGAGGAAAATCCACACTAACATTCCTTGGTCGAAACATAAATTTAGTAGTTTCTGTAGTTTGTAATAAATGCAAATGAAAGAAAGCTAAAATTAAAAGTCCGAATGTTTATTCGAGGTTTAATGAGGCCAACAGTATATACTTGTAATAATTAATATTATTTTTTTCAGGAACATTATTATGATTACTAAGTTATAGATTATTTGTTTGCGCTTTGTATTTTAATTTTACTTACTTCTAACTTTATTTATCGCTCTTTGAATATAGCGTACGTTTTTATAATTCGTTTGATTTCTTTCTGGACTGAATGCGTGTTGATGGGAATTCTACAGGAACTTCATTAGTATTTTAACACTAACGTGAATTTTTTGGGGAGACGAGTTTATTTTTATATAAAGCTGCATTATTTATTTCACTGTACTTTATTTTTTTGTTTTTGTTTTTGTTCTTTGAAATGAGTTGTTACTCTATAGGTGACAAATACCTGTTTATTATGTGGGCTAATAAGAGTGGAACAGAATAGTAACCTATGTCGTAAGAGGATCAAGAAAGGTCTGGTGTAATACAGGCTAGCAAAGCTCTAGAAACAGTTTAAAGAAATTATTCATTAGAAAAGGTAGATTTAAATAGCAGTAACACCATAGCTATCGCGGCTAAACCCACAGATTAATACACAAAAGATAATAAAGAGGTTATAAATTCAGATAAGGGCGGATAAGAGACAAAACTTCGATGACATGACAGAAGAGACAGCAACAGGAGTCGTTGAGTGAAACCATGGAGACATTTGCACCCGTACAAATGTGCACTTGTCAAAACTTGTGTTAGGTACGTTCTGAGCAATATTAAAGTTTAAATTAACTAACTAATTTAATAAATTGAGGAACTACTGAATATATCACTTTTATAAGACACGAAAATATCAATTGTCCAGAGGGGAATTGGTTTCAAAATGCCAGAAAAAATATCTAAACATAAAATTATAAATATTATCTAATTTCAGAAGGATAGGCAAGCTTTTGGTCCATAAGATGTCCAGACAGAAGCAAACATAAACATATCAATTGAATTACTGTGTAAATTTTTTAACACAGACTTCTTAACTGGAAAAAAGAAAAAGATAAATATCGGCAGACTGGAGAAATAGATATCTAGCTAAGATTTTCAATAAACAGTCTAGAAGCAAAGTGATATTCTCAATAAAGTAGGACAAATAAAGAAACGTCATTGCGGAACAGCTAACAATGAAAGGAATTCTTCTGACCAAACAAATTCTCTAGTGGTTAGATAGGGATTTTAAATGCCACAAAAAGAACATCCTAGTGCATTCACTACTTTATAGTCTGGTTCTGTGGACACTGGAAACATCTGCCATGGAATCTTTGGAGAACGAAGAGTCCAACGGTGGAATTCGGGCAGATTGGTATCTTAGTAAATACAACATAAAAGGATATGAAATTAACACTACTTGGTGACTGAAAACTAACGGACACATTCAAAATAAGAAAGGAGTGGCTGTTGATTCAGATTATTACATAAGTAAAAGAATAAAACCTTCATTTAGACTATTAACTAAAAAAAGTAATCAATGATTTTTAACACCAACAAATTAAATAATAATAAGTCAAATCATTGTGTCTTAGGTAGCGGATAAGTGCTTTGCTGAAAAAAAAAATTGTCACGTTCAATCAGCATCCCCGAATCGGAAACTTTAGGTTATAATTGTGACTAGGTTATGTGCGCCAGATTAAATGGCTTAGCATTACACGCCACCAAGAGCCCTAGAAAAAAAAACTTTTGCCGTGTTGATGCGATCAAAGAAGACAGACCCAAATATTGTCTGACCATCGACGAAGTCGTTTACAGGTGAATCAACTGATGACCAATTGGATCGGAAGGTTGTGGGCTCAGTTCCTGACCAGGTACCAGGTGCAGTCCTAGGAAGTGAAGGCGGCCGGCGTGATGCTGACCACATCACCCACCAAGTGCCGCTTGGTCAACAAAATATAGGTCTAGCTCCAAATAACCAGTACACATGAAAGGAGTGGAAAAGGGTCTTTCACTTTTACTTCACTTTATATTTATATATATATTTATATACAAACAAATAAATAAGTATTGTCGCTCATTCTGAAACACATAGAAGATAATCAATAGATACTGACACTATTATAAAGAAAATGTAGTGATAGTTATTGATATTACAATTAAATTTAAAGATCCCACGAATTGCTAACTTATTGCCACTATTGCAACTAACACTTCTAAATTACCCCCGACATAATAAATAAGTTCTTTAAGATACCCCACCGCTGTCGATCAGCCATTATTTGTTAGGATTCTTTTATGTTCATTTGTTTTTTGGACTTCTTGCCTTGTTTTTAATTTACATTATTTACAGGTCATCTGTTAATTTTCAGGTCTCCCTTGCACGCCCAAGCTCTGAGAGTATTAAAGGAGCTAACTTATATATTAGTGGCTTGCCCAAATCTATGACACAGTTGGACTTGGAGGCCCTATTCTCTCAGATTGGGAATATCGTTACATCAAGAATTCTTTATGATCAAACCACAGGTACTACCCCAGTTTACAAAGCACACCCCTGCTAAGCCATGGTGCCTCAGTGTCTGCTCCTCAGATGTTAGACCAAGGCAATATGAATTCTGACATTCCTTGAGACAAATGGTGTGGGACTGAGAAGCTTGGTTGCATCCTCTCTTTCACTCCTAGCTAAATTTGGTCACTGTAATTCCTTGAGAACTGTATCTTGTAAATTAGATTCACTAGGTGAGCATATCATGCATGCTAAATAACATAATCTTGGCATTATAATTCTCTTGAGTTTACCCACCTTTACCTCCCTTTACGAGTTATCTGTTGAAATACTGTTTACTTTGCCATTGATTTTCTATAATTTCCCAGTTTTCCTTGTGTATACTTTCCTTATGATTTCCTCCTTCCCGGTTTTATGTTATGCAGCTTACTAATTCCTTTTCATTTAGCTGGTGACATCTTGCCAGTTGTCAACTGCAGCTGAAGAGGAGACACCAGCACTGTCGCATTACTGGTCTTTTACTAGAGAATGGTTGGCAGAAATGTCATGACAATTCCTTCCTTGAACCCCGATTACACAGGGAATAAACATGAACTATTACTAATTTTTATAGGTATCATATGCAAGGCCCAGTAGCGAAAGTATAAAGGGTGCTAACTTGTATGTAAGTGGGCTGCCAAAGTCAATGACACAGCAGGATTTGGAGAAGTTGTTCTCTCACTGTGGGAAGATTATTACGTCTCGCATTCTTTATGACACACACACAGGTCAGCTCTTCTTCGGCATCTGTTTCTGTTAAATAGTTTGATTGATTTTTTGTTGGTTATATTTTCTTTTCTTTTTCTGTTTTTTTTTTTTTTTTTGTACTACTGCATGGTGGTCCGTTGTCCCTTCAGATTAAGTTTGGAATTATTTTTTTTTCCCTTACTCTTTAATATTTGATTTATGTTTATAGATTTTGTTCAGAAAATGTTGGTCCTATTTCTGTTTGTTTTATTTGTACAATTGTGCTTCGTCTTTGAACGTCTTATTTCTGCTTTTCCATTTTCTGATTTTGTCAACATTATAGTATGTAAAGGCGATTTCTTAATATTGTGCATTTCTTTCTTTTTTTTTAATATTCAACTTCATTCATTTTGCTGAATGATTTTTGTCTGTGTACTTGGTAGTTTTATTCGTTTCTTTTTACCCCTTCTCTATACAGTTTTACTGCTATTGTCCCAGTTAGACGTACGAACCAATGATAACCTCAGTACATTCTAGTGTTATTGTGTAGTATATTGTGTAGCGTCTCACCGCTAGCGATTTGAATTTTTTTTAAAGTAGTCTTTTATAAGGTCATATGTCAAAATTTAGCTTTATGTGGAGCATTAAAATTTTGTTATAACGCGATGCTTTTATGTTACATCTTTTACTAGTTGAACGAATAAAAAGTAAAGTACTAAATAGTTCAGAACCTTACTCGGGTGTAAAGTACGTCTTTTTACATTAACGAACACAGTTGTAAAGTTAAGTACTTCGTAGTCTCGTAAAGTCTCTCATTGGTAAAGTAAACAACTTCATGGTACAACAATGTACTCAGTGGTAAAGTACTTCTTGGTACACTAACGTACATTGTTGGAAAGTCAAGTTCTTTTTAGTCCAGTAATGTACTCGTAGGTAAAGTATTCATGGTACAGTAACGTACTTCTTGGTACACTAACGTACGCAGTTGTAAAGTACTTCTTAGTCCAGTAATGTAGTCAGTAAAGTAAAGTAAACTATTTATGGTACAGTAATATTAACTAATGTAGAACTTTGGGAGAGAACTAAACAGGCTCCAGTGGATCAGGAAGTGAGGAAAAGACGCTGGCGTTGGATAGGGCACACACTGAGAAAACAGGAGAACAGCATTACTAGAATGTCTTTGCATTGGAACCCACAGGGGCATAGGAATAAAGGAAGGCCAAAAAACACATGGAGAAGAGAGCTGGAGAACGAGGTTAGAAAGATTGGGAGGACATGGGGAGAGCTCCATGCAATGGCGAAGGATAGAACGACTTGGCATGAGTTGGTTGAGGGCCTATGCTCCATTGGGGGATAGAAAGGCAGAATAAGAAGAAGAAGAATATACTCAGTAGTAAAGTAAAGTACTTCATAGTACAGCAACTTACTCAGTGGTAAAATACATTTTTTTTGTGAACACGGGTCGCCTAATTACTCAGTGATTAAAGTACTTTTTGAAATAGTAACATACTCATTAGTTAAGTCAAGTACGTGGTAAATATCGTAATCAGTGGTTATAGTACTTTTTTATATAGTAACATTATAGTTAAGTGAAATACTTGGTAAATATCGTACTCATTGGTAACGCACTTATTGTACATGACAGTATTCAGTGATAAAGTACAGTACTTCACGGTAAAGTACGGTTAGTATAAGGTCAAGTTCAATTCTTAGTGACTCGTTAGGTACATGTAGGTGAGAAGAGATCAGTTATTCAAGCTTTAAGACCTATTAGAATATGGTGCAATCCTAAAAAGTGTTAGACATCATTGCTAATGAGATTAACACCATAAGAGCCGCCTTTACTACCCAGAACATGTCCTGGTATTCATCTTAGGCTGGGGCGATCTGGAAGGCAGTGTCAGTTATCGAACTTAAGACCTACACACCTGCTACTAGGAGGGGTGTATAAATGCACTACCCCACTCAGTTGGTTAGATTATTCCCCATCTAAATGTTTCATTTCTTTACTATGAATTTTCAATTTGATATTGTCGATGTTCTGATTGATTTCTTCATTCATATTATGTTTCAACTGGTTTTATCTTTTCCCCTATATCTACTGAATGTTTATAGCTTCATTTAATTTTCCGTGTTTCTTTCTTTGTGTTTTATTTGTAAATGGAGCTTTGAAAACAGAACCTGTGGCATTTTCATTATGTACAAAAATTTAAAAAATAAAATCTGAGGGGAAAATTAATGGGCCTTGCCTTCGATACCTGGACGATTAGTAGATTCATGTTTATATTTCTCAGTTGCTTGTTTATTGAATAGTTACATACTGGTTAGCTGTTTATGCTGTAACATTTTCTTTCCTTTAGATCACTAGCCATTTTAAAGTGTCGCTTTTGTACATGGTGGAAATGCATGATACAATAATACGCACATTGATTTCAAGTGGTTCTCTTTCTTTTCTGAGATTTGTTTCGAGGTTTCATTGTTTTTGCACTATGATTGTATTTGTTTACATTTCTTGTTAATGTTTTGAATATATTTTTATGTGTATTTTAAAGATAGAAATGTTAGAGGTTTTATATTTATACAGCTGAAGTGATATCTTGTACTAAAAGTTTAGCGTTTTGGTTTCTGTTTTACTTTCATTTTAGTTAAAAACAAAACAAAACATAAGTGGCATTAAGAGTTGCAGAGCAGAAAGAAACTACATGTAAATTGTATAGGTGACGTAATTCTCTACAGTTTAGAAATTAGAGAAGTGTCTAGATAATGACTTGTTTCATCAGTTATGCGGAGAAAAAAAAAGATATGTCAACATATTTGGCGCAGACAGCTATCAATAAACAGGCCCTGACAAAAGAAAAGTTTTAACAATAACATCCAGTTGAAACCCTTAGACTTTCCGTGTGTTGGTTGTGACCCTTAGTTTGAAGGGAAAAAAAGGGGGTGGGGTGGACTGAATAGACCCACTTCCCACAAAATAAGCATGTCGTAAAAGTCGGCTAGTTATGGGTTTCTCCTTTGAAGTGCATCTATTTAAAGGAGAGGAACCAACAGTCTGCATTAAAAAATCCAGATGTTTAAATGGACGTGAACGCAAAACTCAAGTTCTGGAATAAGAATAAAGTCCAGTAGTGGATGGCAACCAAAACTTTACGCTGGAGTTTACAGCCTGTCAACACTGAGAAGAAGAAGAAGAAGAAGAAGAAGAAGAAGAAGAAGAAGAAGAAGAAGAAGAAGAAGAAGAAGAAGAAGAAGAAGAAGAAGAAGAAGAAGAAGAAGAAGAAGAAGAAGAAGAACAGGACGAAGAAGAAACTCTCAAACCAACCTTGTTGAGAGACGCTAGATGTGCTGTACTAGATTCCATGATAACGGAAGGATTTCCTAGAATACAACAGAAATGAAGAGTACAATGGCAGCTCTATATGACCTAAAACTGCACCAGAGGATTAACATGAATGGTTTATAGCAATCGTCATGTGCCATGCAATAAGCGCATAGGGTTAAATATCGCCACCTCAAGTAAACATTAGTCCTAGATCGAGTCTGTGCTCTAGGAACAAATATGTCATATGGCCAATTCGTCCAGGCATTTATCTAATCCCTCCACCCCATACATACACCTTTTTTTCCCTTTAGCTCTGTGCCTATAATGTTTGCCTGTCGAAATGTTTCTTTTTATTAATTAATATATATGTAAACACACACACACACACATACATACACACACATACACACACACACACACACACACACACACACACACAATTGCCTGAAACCTTGGATGTAAACATCACATATTTCTAACAAATGTTAGACGTGTGCGATCACGTGATCCATTTTCTTGAAGGGACTGTCTCACCTAATTATCTTGACACCCTGTACAGGATTAATCTCTTTTCTGTTAATTCTTAGCAGTTCTCCCTCACCTTCAGTGGAATGCACAACCAGTTAAAACTTGGTATAATCGTTCTGAGTGCTTTTCTTATAACCATTTGGGAGATTAAACTGGGTATCCGGGATGTACCCTGCAAGACTGACATCCAGGAAGAGAGAATCATCAGGAATACTTTGCATGGATGTCCTACTTTTAGGTTACCACCGGAAGGGACAAACTCACAGTCAAACAATCAGTCAATCAGTTAGTTACTCTGTCAAAAAAGCATCAGTCTGACACTTCTTAGCTTTAGCCAGTCCTGTAATATGTGCAGCAGGAGAAAATCAACCCTGAGCCTCTTGAACTAGGTGGGCCCACTGTCTGAAAATGTCTAGGAGCTCGTGGGCCGAAACATTTGGCGACGAGAGATTACTTCTACTGATGATTGGTAGACTCCTGCTGTACATGCTCCCCTGTGGAGTTTCTTCTTATAATCAGTTATGCAGTTCTCAGTCATACAAGTGATTTTATTAGGTAGATGGATTTTACTCTAAAGAAAGCAATCTGATTGCTACAATGTTAGTGTAAAAATTAGCTATGTTCTTTTTTTTTTTTCACCAATCTTTTCAAGCCAATTAACACAGCAATGAATAATTCACAGGTTTATCCAAAGGGGTGGGATTCATTCGATTTGACCAGAGGTGCGAGGCCGAACGTGCCATTCAGAAATTGAATAACCACATTCCTGATGGTTGTTTGGAGCCCATAACAGTGAAATTTGCCAACTCTCCCAGCTCGAACAAAAATCTGGCAACTATGGCACCCCTGGCCCTGGCCACATACTTGTCGCCCACTCATCGTCGCTTTTTTGGACCAATTCATCATGCAACAGCCTCAAGCCGCTTCAGGTAAGCAGACTGATTTGTGAATCAATATTTGATATTTGAGACGATATAAAACCGAACAAAAAGTATATAAGCGAGCTGCACAATATAACAAACACAAACCAAACGTGAACGTTGCGGCTATGGATCCTTCGTCGGCACATACGTAGATTAGACAATATTACACAAATACACAATATCACTTATCTTCGTATCTCGTGGCAGTCAGGTCGATGTCAAGACAATTGTCTGGCGAGGCACGTGGGGCCAGGAAAATTAATATCCGGGGATATGCCAGGGATCATCACTCAAGGATAAGAGGAAACTGTGTAGGAAATTTAGACCCCCCTAGGATTTAGCAGAAATTGTGTTGACAGTTGAGTCCACTAGGTGTCAGAGTTCCCAAGCTGTATATAAAGCGATTTTCAAGGAGGAGCTACATGCTCGCCTGCCAGTCTGATGTTCTTGGGTTTTAATCTGTATCGAGTCGGATATCTTTTCCTTTTAAAGCTGAATTTAGCTCTCAGGTCGACCCCGTCTAAAATGGGTACCAGGTACTGAGACGTAAAGGCGGCAGGCGTGATGTTGACCACAATAATAATAGTGTTACAGTCGTCGTGTTACAGTTTATATGGTGTATTGTTGGTCATGTGTTTAGCACTAGTATATTGCGATCTGTTTGCACCAGATGTACACATGTAAAACCGTATATCATTATTTGATCAGGTACTCACCTTTGGAGGCTGGTCTGCTGCCCAGCACAATACTACCAACAACACTCACAACAGCAGCATCAGCGGCGGCAGCAGCGGCAGCAGCAGCAGCATCCAGCAATGCTGCAACCACCACAGCACTGAACGCTACAGGCTGGTGCATCTTTGTCTACAACTTGGCTCCGGATACAGAGGATAGCGTTCTGTGGCAGCTCTTCGGACCGTTTGGAGCCGTGCAAAGCGTCAAAGTCATCAGAGATTTTACCACCCAAAAATGCAAAGGCTTTGGATTTGTTACAATGACCAACTACGAAGAAGCGGTGATTGCAATACAGAATCTCAACGGATTTACCCTAGGAAACCGTGTTCTACAAGTATCGTTCAAAGCCAATGGGCGAAAACCATAGGCAGAGACATTTTAAGGTAGGACTCAGTATCACCACATCACGTACCAACAATGACATATGCTTTGCAAAAAACAGCAAAAGGCCAGACTTTATTTTAGACAAGGGGTTCTCAACTTTTATGCAATATGGGCATCTCATAGATTTATAAAAAGAAATATATAATGTGAGCAAGACTGTATTTTAACCATTTAGGTAAAAATATTAAATCTTTTTCGTTCCAAAGAAGCACATTCGATGAAACAAAATTGACATACTCATAATTCACTTTCAGATTATTAAAACAAGAATATACAGAGGCTGTAATTTTAAAGTCCTAGACGACTCAAGCGAAATCTTTTGTAGTTAGCTGAATTTTAATGTCCCTACCGTGTGATTGTATTTATTGAAACAGCAGCTGGTGTATATTACTACTGAAAAACTCTACTGGAAAGAATAATGTTACATATACAATTTCTCAGTAATATATGTAGTAGTATATTTTTACCCCACTAGGAGATCACACAAGCGATAAACACCCGATGACAATAAGTTCCACCATGTGGATGAGGATCACCCGTGGAGAAGTCCCAGAAACCGCGTTCATCCGTTAGACCATGTTTATGGTCGGGCTATATTGCCGCCCCTGGCAAGAGCCAGGGTAGGGCTTCAAAATAACGAAAAATTGCATCTCACAAGGAGATGACTGAATGAAAATAATAATATATGTATTCACTTTGTTATCCTAAACTGGCACACAGAATACATTTATTGATGCCTTCATTGACAAAGTAGGTAATGTTGATTTGACCTGCAAAAATCAATGCGATGATTACTTTTATTATAGTTGTTGCCCGCAGATATGAGCCAGGAATATCTTTCTGCGGAATCAGACTACATCTTTGCATTCCTACAAACCTGCAGTAAAGGATAAGGTATTTTGTAAAAGAGAATCGTACTAAAAGTAATCTTCCCTGGCGAACACCCAGACAGCTAACGCATTCTGGTTTGCTAACGCGCTGTAGAAAATATGGAATTTATTCTAAAGAAGCTTTTTCTTTTTTCTTAGTGTTCACCAGCTGCATAATCCGGTGATAAGTTCTGATTGTTCGTCCACATCTGGTCTTTGATCGTATTCTAGAACTTTCGTTTTGCGTGCACATCCGTTGCACAGATCTGGTCTATTTGTAATCAGACTGTTGGTTTCTTTCCTCTAAGACAAATGCACTTCGACTTCTAATGAAGTACCCCTAATCAGTCGCCTATTACCACAAACCAGATAGACACTAAACACCAGCTGATAGTATGTTAGGAGACAAACACAACCATTTGACAATGTAGAATGTGCAATATTAGTTACAGCTTGGAACCGACACTGAAATAGAAAAACTGATTTTTCTTTTCATAAACGTCATGATTGCATTTGTTTGACAATGTTTTCAGCAAGGCTGTATTTGAGCATAATAAATAATTTCTTGAATATTTTTGTTGATGGTACAGCTTTCGTAACGTCAATTGGTGGTTTATTTCATTTGTTAATTGCTTATTATTATCTATCTGTAAACTGTGCAATACCTGCATAATATTACCTGTTACGTCTCTGTATATGAAACATTAGACACAATTGCTAAATTGACTATTTTGTGTTTGTAATTAGATCTGCTTTCAAAGGCTCTTCTCATATTTTTTTATTCAGTTATTTATTTAACTGTTATTTGAAATTTTCTTCCATGCTTTATTGGAGAATGTAATACTGGTTTCATTTTGATTTTTTTGTTGTCCATTAAATTTTTCATTGTTTTCATTTTCTGGGTTGTGTTTTGTAAAGGGTTTTACTTTATTTCTATTTTAACTGTCTTAAGGCTGTAAATGAGAAAAGTTTTTTTTTTTCTAAGCATCCCTGGACTCAACAATGTAACATTAGAAAGGAAATCATCTTTTAAATGTGCGAATACCTTTACTAATTTGAGGGAGTGGACTAAGTAATATTAAACTTACGATATCATTTTTAGTATTTGATTAAAAAATAAGCTTATAGCATTACATAAACTGAAATGTTCTTATTGGTGAGGAAACAAAACGAAATAACATTTGAACATCCGTGCTAATCCACGGACATTAAACACTGAAGAGAATGATAAATATATATGTATATATATATACACACACAACATGCCTGTTGCTTGTATTTGAGGAAATAAATCATACAACATTATATTTAGTGCATCCCTTACTCATATTTGGGAGAATTAACTATACAACAAGAGATAAATTGCACACGTTTTAAAAAAATTACCCACTAAATGTTCGAGATATCGCAAACATGTTAATGTTTACAAAAATTAGCCATTAAATGTAAACTTACCCTAACAGCTCCTTTCACATTTTCCTTTTTTTTTCATCTTTACCATTTATATTAATTTCTACTAATGGTGTTATAATGTGCTGTTGTTTACTTCTTATTCACTTTTATGCATTCAGTGTAAAACCACACTGGACAATTTGAAAAGCGTGAAAAATTGCCTGTTTACAAGTGCTCTGCTGTGTTATAAATACGTACTTCTTGCTAACAACAACTGTTTACATTGCTGCATGGGTTTGTTGTGCAACTAATTAGTATAAAGGTGACCTTTCACCCTGTTTGACCAACTTGTTAACATGGACTTGCGAGGAAATGCTGAATTATATTAGCAAATAATATTGATCTTCCATTGATGCAACTTGCTGATCAATTTTGATGTTGTTGACTGTCATATTGATTATCAGTTTCATGTCAAGTTTTTGTATATTGGTGGTCACAAGTGTTTTACCAGATGTAATTAGTACATCATCCAAGATAATGGGGGTATTAGGTTAAGAAAATATTCATAAGGGATAATAGGTGCCGGCGAGTAGAGAAAACTGTAGATAGATGCAGATATACCTGGGAAACTTCCTGTTTGGTTATAGTTAAATTTAAAACAAATGTACTGAAGTTTGGAGCAGCCAAATTTCGTCTTTTTCATGCATACACATTTCCGTTTGAAGCCATCGCCTATGGTTTTATATATGTATGTATATATATTTAAAACCATAGCCGATAAACAAGAAACTATCCTGTCAGGTCGCAACAAAATTTAAAAACATTGCAGTTACCGTTTAAAGTCTGAAGAACATGAGGAACATGAGGTTTCAAAACGGTAAGAGATCAGAGAAATATATGGACAACCAATGGCTTTAACAGTTGGAAGAGAAAAGATACTATCATAAATTGGGAACATTCTGAGACAAAGTACGCCAAAGAGTAAAGTAATAGTCACTGTGATGGAAAACAAATTAACTGATATAGCGAGACAACCTAACACAAATGCTGATAAGAGATTGCCCGGCGTTTCGGACTCATTCCATACACAATATCAAAGGGATGGTACAGGATTGAACAACATGGAGAAAACGATTGCTAGCTCTGTTTGCCTTTTGAACAACACTATAGGTAGACGGTCGGCGTCCGTGGCTTAGGCGTTACGAGCGCGCTCCGTAATGCCGGGGTGCCGGGTTTGGTCCCAGCTGCTGGCCTTGCACTGGTTTCGACAGTGGTATCGAGAAGCCGACCGTCCAGAGCAATGGCAAACTACTGGACCTAAACTTGCCTAGGAAAACCACGACAGCCAAGAAATGCTGGTGTTGGTTCTGCAACGTCCTGTAAAGGATACGCAACTAACTTTATAGGTAGACGATGAATAGCGGATTGTCGTCTACATGCAAACAAAAACCCCATTACAGATCTTCAAATCTTCTAACGTAGCTACGCTTGATTTCAGTTTGACTCAATAGGTCATGAATTGTATATAGTGAAACATGCCTAAAGCTACACAAATTGGGGAATAGGGGAATGGGGCGGGGGCTGAATTCAGTAAAGTATACATTGCTTTACCAATCATTGCCTCTTTGATGTGAGTTGATTAAAAAGCATGTTACGGTAAATGTTGGCCATTCGTAAGGCTGCAATTTAGTGTTATATTATGAGCGCTTGAATTAAAGCTATGCGTGTAAGTGTGCCACAGAGGGAAATCTGTCTATTAAATACTGTATACCCATTGTCCCGTGTATTTTTTGAATCTCTTGTCTTCCCAGATAGTGATCACTGAGCTATTTGCTGTTTATGAAACATATTGATTCGATTCCTTCTATTCCATGATAGCTATTATCGAACCTGCTTCTGTCAGAGACAGTTAATTACCCATCTTCGTAGACAGTTCTTAATGTGTTAACTTTATTTCTCTGACAGCTGCTAGTGAACCCCTTTTTACACAAGACAGCTATTTTTTTTACTCATCTTCCCACGCAGCCGCTGCTGTACCCCTTTCTGCACTACAATTATTTATTACTCATCTTCCCAGACAGCCGCTGCCAAACTCCTTCCTGTCTTAGAAAGTTATTTATTACTTCTCTTGCCAGACAGCCGCCACTGAACCCTTTCCTGTCCTAGACAGTTATTTATTACCTATCTTGCCAGATAGCCTCTACTAATCCCCTTTCTACTTTAACATGCATCACATACCCAGCACACTACATTATTGAGGTGTGCTTCTTTTTTGGATGGGAATTTTAAAAGGATATTCAGATGTTTCTTGTGCTGAGGGGGAAAGGGGGAAAGGGGGAAAGGAGTAAAGGGGGAAAGGAGGTAACGTTTGTTCTCTTTGTGGGATTGAAAGATATTCTTCCTGAACAAACAAACAAACAAACAAATTCATCGTCCAAATGTGATCATCTGTTTACTACCCAGTGAATATGTGGAACACCCTTGCCGGCTGTGAATAAATAAACACGGCTGTATGTGTTAACTGCGTATATGTGTCTTAATGAATGTATACGTGTGTATGTGTATATGTGTGTGTGTGTGTGTGTAACAGCGATGAAACAAGACGCGCCGCTAATACCATGACCACACACAACTGTGAATCTAGTTATTGTGACCCCTATACGAGGTAGTTTCAAAAACGTTCCCGGAGTATTTTTGTTCACTTCGTATTACTAACAGGGCTTCTGTTTCTAGAATAACAAAAATTTATCAATGCTCACAATAAAGTTTATGTTACAGTAAAACTGATCAAAGTTATGCCTATAAAAGTACCGATACTGGGAACCGCTTTAAATTCACACACACACAAAAAAAAAAAACTTTTTTGAGAATCAAGACCAACATTGTCGTTTACGAACTGTCTGTAATAGAAAATTATAAGGACATCGTATTATCTTTAAAAAAAAGGATCTAGGGACGTATAGTGAGTTGGTTTGTATTAAAAGAGTTAAACTACGATAATGCTAATTCAACTAGATCAGCGTTTCTCAACCCATGGGTCGTAACCCCTTTGTGGGTCGAACGACCCTTTCACATGGGTCGCCTAAGACCATCCAGAAACATTTTTTAAATTGAAATTATGATGTACCAAAGAAAATAATTGTATATTTAGGGACCATCACAACATGAAGAAGAGTATTAAAGGGTCGCGCGCCTTAGGAAGGTTGAGAAACACTGAGCTAGATGGACTCAACGAATATCGTCAACGCTGTACAGACTGGGCTAGAAGTTAATGACGAATATCAGACACTTACACGATTGCATGACACGGGAGTAAAGCACGGTGAAGCACGATGCCGCCTTTGATGGCGAGATATGAGATTTTATAAGCAACTTCTCATGGGAAAAGTTAGTATAAGTATCTTGGAGTGGTTGCTGCATCGGAGGAGTGAGCCCGCATGGGAATGCCTGAAGTGAGTGATATCCATCGTGATAACATAACATTGACTAACAGCGGTCTTAACCGGGAACTGTTTGAAGCCACCTCGTAGTTGTCTTGTTACCAACCTTGGTGATGCCATGTTCAGCTGCTCGTGTTTCATATTTATAGCAAACCTTTCTGTGTCCTTTTTGTTCAGAACTTTACATAAAAGAGTGATGACATAATGTTTTTGTTTTTCGTTTTTTTGTTCATTCTGCGGAGAATTTATTGCTCCCACAATTAATGTTAATGTCTCCTTAATGACAACAGTTATACAAATGATAGTGTATGTCACGAAAGAAGAATATGACAGGCAAACAAAATGTGTACTGTACAGTAACTATTATTGTCATGTCAAATATACCAGCAACTATATATATTTGTATACTTCTTTTATCCCTCTTCTCCCCCCAGTTTTCTCATACTAACCCGTTTTGGGGGCAAAACAGGCCTACAGAAAGTATATGCAAATACATTGTTTACCCACTCCACACTATTTGTGGCATCTATACACCTTTTTTTTTTTAAACTTTAGAAAATGTTACAGCTTGACAAGAGATCTGTTTCACGTAAGATAATTTGTTACTGCTCATTTTATAGGCTTTCTTCTTCTTCTTCTTCTTCTTCTTCTTCTTCTTCTTCTTCTTCTTCTTCTTCTTCTTCTTCTTCTTCTTCTTCTTCTTCTTCTTCTTCTTCTTCTTCTTCTTCTTCTTTTTCTTTTTCTTCTTCTTCTTCTTCTTCTTCTTCTTCTTCTTCTTCTTCTTCTTCTTCTTCTTCTTCTTCTTCTTCTTCTTCTTCTTCTTCTTCTTCTTCTTCTTCTTCTTCTTCTTCTTCTTCTTCTTCTTCTTCTTCTTCTTCTTCTTCGCTTCCACTGGCTGCAGACTACAGCGGAGGGCTCTGGGTGTTTATCAACCTCTGGACTTTAGACATGTCCCAGATCCGGAGTGTTGCGTGCACATCTGTTTCACAGATCTGGTATATTTATATGCAGCTGCTGGACGCTTGCCTCTCAGGCAGATACTAGTCGTCGGTCTAAAGATCCAGCAACGTAAGGAGAGGAGCAATTGAGGAGGAAAGACACGTCTCAAAACCATGCGGTAACAGCAGCTACCACATGCGGTTTCTGTAAATGATTTCCCCTAAAGCGAGCTGGGCTTGACGACTGACGACTGGACAGATCACTGGTAGAAGAGGCAGAGGAAGGCCAAGAAAAATGACGGTGGATGGCGTGAGGCGGTGGCATGGAGGAATATCATCAGTGGAGTTGATGCAGAACACCAACGACGGGGATCTGTGGAGATGCATGGACGCCTACTCAAGCTAGTAAGGCACTTGATAATGAAGATGAGCTCGTCTTGCAAGTCATACTAGCCATTTGTCTGGGCTGTGATCCCCATGGCATAGCCTCATTCCCTTGAGAGACGGAAAGGTGTCGAGAAGAATAACATTAAAAGACAGTTTTGAAAGTTATACAACTGAGATTAAATACTCTTAAAATTGTAACGTTACATATTAATTTCAATAACTATGAAATGAACAGGTGAAATGGCAATTATGATATCTTTCATTGTGACTGTTAACGTCTGTAAGAGTTACTGAAACTGTTAAATAACTGTGAAAGATTTCACAACAAATGTGAGATGCTATTTACAATGTTGTCATGCATAAGTTATGTATAAAAAAAGAGAACAATGAAAAGTTATCCACAAGTATTAATATAATACACTCTGTTATCAGTATGTCACATGTATACGAGCAATTTGATATCCAGTAGATTACGTATATTCTAATCTATGACTTAGAATACGCTAATGGTTTTGATATGTAAAACAACAGGTTTTGGCTTATTTTTTTGGAGCATTAAAAAAAAGGGGGAAAGTGTCAATTATCTTGCCTTTAATGACTAGCATTTTTTTCCCCCAACCAAAATTACCGGGATGTCACCTTGGCATGGCCTTTAAGAGGTACAGGAAATTGAAAGTGAAGGCGGCCGGAGTGATATTGATAACAGCAAACATAACAGTCAAGAATTACTCTTAAAAAACCTCTTTGAGGCATAAATGATGTTATCTGAACACATGAACACGTAGTAAAACTAATGTTTTGTAGTAAAGAATTTCGTGGGAGACGCTGTACTGCAGTAACTTGACTCTTGACTGCTGGTCTTAAAGCCGTGGGTTGGAATCTAAGGTTTCCGGTTCGACCCACGTTAAAACTTATACCAGGAAATGTCATGGAGAAAGAAAAGGCAAACGGGCTCCACATCGCCTTAAGAGTATTGACTTATCGATAAAACATAATATGTTTGATGTGCAAATAGCTTGAAAAGCCCCGTTTGCTTTTTTTTATTTTCTTACATATTAAGACACTTCGTGTTACTAATATTATTCTGTTTTGAATTCTTTAGCTTTACCATAGTCGACCCCACACCCTAAGAACAAATAATTGATTTTTACAGTAATTTTGTGTGTGAATTCCAACAAATTGAGATTGATCTTACTGGCGTATATGGTTTTAATCGCTGTAAAACATTTTATTTAAAAACCTTAAATGTTTTTCCTTGTCTTTAGTGATTGTTCAATATACCTTTTAATCTCCAGTTTTTACGTCATTAGCTGTATCAATAGTTTTTGAATAATTCTGTGGATTTTTCATTGTTTGGTGTATGTTTATATGTGATTGTTTTTTTTAATGTTTTTTTTTCTAAACTTGCATTCATTCCAGATGATTGATCATATTATGTGATTGGTCAGCGTAGGTAGATTTTTACATACTTCAAAACATTTAGTACGTAATTTTTTTTCAGATGATCTCAAGAAATCAGTTTTCACATTGAAAATGTCAATTTTGTTTCGCAAAGTTTAAATCTAACACTCACGTTTCGTTTTTAAATTACTAACGTCAATATTTAAAAACCTACCTATGTAAGTTTGTGTGATAAGTTTTTGTTTAGTCAACTAAATATTCTTTGTTGTCATTTTTGTATGCTTATGCTTATATTCTGTTTAGAAATGTATACATTAATTCAGCTCTCGATTTAGTTAGCAAATTTTTGACCGTTTGATTATTTAATTAAATTTGGTTTGACCTATTCAATTATATTCAAACCCTGGATTTATTTTCAGCTTTTCTTTGATATTACCAAGTGCTGGCAGACACCTAAGTAAGCACTGTGCGGAAAGTAAAGTTAAAACATTTTTCAAAAACGCCAGGAGTTGTTTCTGTAAACAAAATTGGCAGAAATATGATATCATTAGTTGGCTGTTGATAAGCTGCGTTTTGGCACAGCCCAGGGCTGTAGGTTGTTGTCATTGTATTAATGGTAGTTTGGTTGTACTGCAATATTTGTACTTTTACATGTGACAACATTTATAAAATAAAAGAAAACATAGCAAAACTGCATGGGTCTTGCTTCGGTTGTTTCTGTCTGATATTGTGGACCGGCAAACAGTTCTTGTTCTCGTTATTTTTATCGTTTTTCTTCTTTCCTTTCCTCACCTTATCTTCCACGTGCTCTTCCTCCTTCTCTTTCTTTGTTTCAACGGCCACTACCACCACCACCACTACTACTAGTACTATTACTGTTATACGATTACTATTATTACTAATGCTGCTGCTACTAGCTTTATTACTATTATTCTACTACTACTACTACTACTACTACTACTACTACTACTACTACTACTACTACTACTACTACTACTACTACTACTACTACTACTACTACTACTACTACTACTACTACTACTACTACTATTATTATATCTTTCTACTATTACTGCTGCTGCTACTAATACAACATCCACCACCACCATTACTACTACTATATCTTTATACTACTACCACTATCACCAGCATCACCACCCCCACTACCAATGCCACCACAACTACGACTATATCTTTATACTACTACCACCACCACCATCACTACACCACCACCTCCACTACCACCATCACCCCCACCGCCACCTCCACTTTCCACTACCACCACAACTACTACTATATGTTTATACTACTACCACCATCACCACCAAACACAAGCTATAGAAAGGAGACGTCTGAGAGAAACCAGCCTCAGAAAGACAAAGAGTATTTACGGGTTTATGTGGACTATATCAGGGACTGCCACTATCACACTGGATTTACAGACAAAGCAAACGCTGTTCCCAAAAATAGCGGCACAACCACACTGTCCCCCAGGGTTGCCTACCACTAGTTTCTTCCACAACACATAGACAATGCTACCACAGATGACGTCACAGGACAGTCCAATATTCTAGAGGGTGATAAGACTAGGTTTCCCGGCTTTCTGATTCTCTTAACTACCCCAGAACATTTAGAACTTGTCCTGGTCCCCAACCCACCTACGTCCCACAAGAGAGTGCAGCACAGGTCCCACGACTGCATGCAGCCTAGGTCTCAAGACTGCATGCAGCCTATCTACCACCCCCTGAAATATTAGACTGTCCCGTGAGCTGTGTATTTACCCTGTTTGTGGTAGGATATTAATAAAGCACCACAACTCTCTCTCTCTCTCTCTCTCTCTCTCTCTCTCTCTCTCTCTCTCTCTCTCTCTCTCTCTCTCTCTCTCTCTCAGCATCGACCTGTTAAGTTACACTATGAATATAGTGTGTTCGTAAATTGTTGCTGTGATTGTTATTCGACATATGCTTCGTTAATATAAATTTCTGTAACCTATGGTGCCATTTCAATGAGTTGAAATGAATTCTGTCCGTATTCCATAGTCGTGGATTTCAAGCTGTACGATAGACATGGCCAATGAGACACCTTTTTTTGGGGGTGCCTAGTTGACCATGTATCTTAGTGCACTTGTATTCATGGCGAGGCGCAGACGCCGTCTGGAGGTGACAGGTTCAATTCCCGGCACGGTAACTATAGCTTTCGATTTTTATGTTGTCTAGTGTGTTCTTCTATCTTTCTACTTCTTTCTATGAGTGCCGTTCACAATACTTTCTGTTACTTGATTAATTCATAATATTTAACGGCCTCAAACGGTTCCCCCCTCTGTTTATTTATAGGTATGAATATAGAAGCAAAGTGTACTAGACATTACGAATTCCTTCTTCTAAGACTTGGTTCCTTTCACCGTCTGGACAGGATTGATTCTTTATAAAGCGGACAACGAAAAGTACCCTGCTCATAATCCTGATAACGGATGTTTTGTTTATTGTTTATTCGACGGATCAACATCATGGCACACAGGTGTAACCCAAAAGTGCTCCGTTCTACTTCTGAGTCTGAAAAATCTCAGCGCAGTGCACGAACTCCGTTGCACCGGGGAGGATCCTGCAAATATTTTGGGTAGAATTGTAACTTTTAATTGTGACCGGGCAGCGCCATTTGGCTACTCATTTCGACTTGAAACTGTCAAGGAATTGTTTATGTGCGCAAGAATACACACGGGCGTCCCATCTTACTACCCAGAGTGCAAGGAAAATTACCTGAAGTCCACGTGAAAAAAAAATCCCAGACTTCACCGGGGTTTGAACCCGTGACCACAAGCAATCGAGACGGACTACATGCCTTGAGACCACCGTCACGAACAATGGCGATTATTTCAAACAGCAGTGTGCACATGTAAACCATTCGGAAGCTGAGAATAAAAAAGAATACACCTGAATAATCAATTGCTTATGATAACAGTGCTACAAGTTAACCTCCCCAACATTTTACATTAAGTTAGTGTGTTATTATATAGTGCCTCAATTTTCAACGATTGAATAAGATATGTGAGATATGCTTCTGTTGAATTCGCATCCGTAAAGTAGCCATCTGAGTCAATAGAAGTCAAATCTATTTGCTGCATTTACAGAAAGAAAAAAAAATAGTTAACCAACCAACCAAAAACATATCTAAATTATGAATTTGGTATATGCATATTCGACTCCAAGAAGAAATAAGAGACACATTAGTTCTATATCCTCTATGGTTTTGAAAAGCGTTCGAAATTATAAGGAAGACAAGGATAAGGTGCAAGAGAAAAAAAAAAGTTTTTGCCAGCTTTACAAAATCAATTACAGTAAACAAACAAAGGACGTTGCGGCGATTAGCCTTCATTAGCAAACACAGACAACAAAGCACACATAGAAAAATATACACTAACTATGATGTGACTACTAGGGCTGTACCGAATGGTGATTTTCACTTTTCGGCCGAATACGAATAGCTGGACCAACTATTCGGCCGAATACGAATACGAATAGTGAATCAACATCATCAGATGCTTTGCCAACTGGCATGGGCGATTATGCCTCGCCACAATCTGCAGTCTCTTGCAGCATGTATTAGTATTAGTTCGTGCGCTAAAACACCTCAATGCCATGCAACAAGATTGTCAAGAATCTTCTCTTGTTGTCTTCCTCTATTCCTCCTTTCACAGATCTTTCCACTGGTCACCACATGTTCCATTTTCCCTTATCTTAAAACATGGCCGAAAAATGCTGACTGTCTCCTTCTTATGTCTGTGATTAGTTGTCTTCGGGCTCCCGCCTCTTTCAAAACCTCTTGGTTGCTTTTTGTGTGTGTGTGTGGCTGTCCAAGGTATTTTAAGCATTGTTCTGTAAATTGTTTGGCCTGCCTACCGACTGTACATGACTCACAGCCATATGTTAAAACTGGATGTATGTAGCAAGCAAGAATTCTTTTTCTAACCTTCAATGACAAAGATATGTTGCATGATGTTCTTCATTTTATAAAATGCAGTTTTTGCCTGTCCTATTCTTATCTCGGTTATGCATCTTCCATCTGATGTTATCCATGTGCCCAGATACTTTAATTTCTGTACTTGTCCCAAAATAAAACCATTGACTTTTATTACACATTTATGAATAATTATTTTCTTTGATACCACCATTACTTCTATCTTCCCACTATTCAAACTGAGGCCCATTCTTCCACTTTCGAATAGTGTATAAAATAGATATAAAAAACACACACAAAAAAAAAAACATCCATAATGTCAAATCTACGCTGAAATTTTACTTCACAAAATGTAGTACAGAATAGTAAACATTTAGAAACATTTCATGTTTTGCATCCTTCAGTCAGTCTGTGGTAACTAATACCTAGGAATGAAAGTATTCGTAGTTTTATAACAAGTAACTAAACTTGTAAATTGTCACTGACAGCTTAGTTAATCCGTGAAAGCGGCATTAGCCATCAAAAAAAAAAAAAAAAACTTCCTTCCATGTTGTCAGCATTAAGGCAGCTTCTTGTCTCACTAAAGGTATTTCCAGCTGTACTAAACAGACGTTCACTTGGTACGCTCGTAGGTGGTGCACAAAGAAAACGCTTGACAGTATGAACTAAGGTGGGAAATCTCGATATGTTTATTTCCCACCAGTCCAGAAACAGGTGTAAGGTAACCACTATTCGTATTCGGCCCGACCGCAACTATTCGGCCGAATACCGAATAGTTATTATGTTGACTATGCGGCCCCGAAGCGAATACGAAGCGAATATTCGGTACAGCCCTAATGACTACATCATTTACAGTCTACAGAATGTTACAGAAACGACCACAAATTTTTATGGAAAAGGCGGGGGGGGGGGGGGGGGGCTCTTTATAATTATACAGGACAATGTCACCTATATTAGTTTCCTATTGCTATCTAAACGGGCGGTTCTTGATACCATTGTCAAAATCAACGCAAAACGGTACTCTGTGGAAACACCTGCTGCTGAAATCGAGCGTGCTAGGGAAGAATGACGAAACGAGAGCTACAGTCACCGACAATAAAATTTAAAAAAAAGTATCATCGAACTGACTAAAAAAAGAAAAAAAAAATTGAAGGCAACATTTTGACCAGATATGCGTACACAAGTGACACCTCAATAAAATCTAATGAACTGAAGGGCAAATTCATAATAACTATGTTTAGATTCCATACCACTAAACAAATTAAAGAAACATTTGAGAATTGCTAACATTTGAAAAAAAAAATGGGTAAGGGTAGAGACAGATTTCATTATAACACGACAAGTGAAATGACTCCATCTTCTAGCACCGCTGCCAACCGATAGTATACCTCAACAACTAGCAATATATAAAGGGATCTTTTCCTCACCTTCGAGCGTATTAGGTATATAGTGCTAGATCTATATTTTATAGACAAATCTGTATTCCATGGGTGATGTGGTCAGCATCATGGCCGCGTTTACTTTCCAGGACTGCACCTGGTACCCACTCAAGGTTGGTTCAATCAAAAGGTACATTTTGAACAACTATCCAGTTCCATCAAGACTGAACCACGACCTTTCGCTAGCGCCTAGCCGCCATATCACGGTGACTCCCCATAACTTATAGAGGGTGTTTGTAAATGATCACTACAATTTGTATGTAGAACATATATGAAACACGAAGTTCTTGACGTCATCACAACATGTGCTCCACACTCAATCGCGAGGCAATATTCAGGGAAGGGCTGTTTGAAGGGCTGTCGTCACGCCGACTGTATTTTACTTCCCATTGACTGTAACTGCTACCCATTTATGGCTAAGCCGAACTGGGAGCCAAGGCCATTTCTCAGAACAGTCCAGGTACGTACAAGATTTAAATCCGCCATCTTCAGAATCACAGGCGAGTATCTAACCGCTTAACTACGGCGATTCCCTCAATGAGGTATGGCTCAAGTGGATATCGAAACCAGCCAGATATATAAACGATGGACAGTATGAGCAACAAAGTCCTCGGGAATCTCCATAGGATATGCAGTAAAATACAAGCGTTCTTTGTCCATCTGTTTACATCTCACATCAAGATCACAAGGAACAGATGGAGTAAATTATTTTAGATGAACAAGCTGCAACGCCTCGTCGATGGGAAGCCGGCGTGGTGTAGTGGCTAGAAGCTCGCCTGCGGATCTGAACTGTTGTGGATTCAGTTCCTGACAGAAGCGAACACCTCCTCCTCATCCCCCACCCCCACCACACCCAAGCCTCTCAAAAATGACCTTGGTCCCAGGTCGACACAGTCTTAAAAGGGTATAAGGTAGTCTCCTGGGAAGAAAAGGCGACCGGCCTGATGTTACCACATCTCCCAAAAAGAGCCGATATGTCTAAACAATATACGTTTAGTCCTGAATCTTAATACGTCTGAAGACATAGAAAACGGTCCTTTACTTATTCTTTTATCTTGTCGATGTTGAGTAGCTTGTATACCGTATTTAGATTATCTATGCGTGATGTCTAACTCATCATCATCATGTAGCAGGTCCTTTGCAGAACGTCGCTCTCATCACAGTCTGCCTGTAAGAAACTCGGTCTCTTGCCAGTTCCCCCCGCCTCATGAACTTTCACACTCAAGGAGTCACTTATATATTGTGCCCATCTTCGTGTCGGTCGGCTTCGGTCCCTCCTTCCTGGTACCATGCCTTCTGCTACAATTTTTTCCAATCCGTCGTGGCGCTTGATATGTCCAAAATATTTCAGCTTTCCAGAAAGAATGCTGTTTATTAGCCAATCTTCCTTGATGTTCAGATCTTTTAAGATGTCCCAATTTCTCATCTTCTTTGTCCAAGATATTCTGATAATCTTTCTAAAGCATTTCAGCTCAAAAGCCCCTATTCTCTATCTTAAGACATGTCTAACTACTGGACGTAAATTTGCCTAGAAAAACAACACAACAGCCAGGAGCTGTTGGGGTTGGTTCTGCAACGTCCTGTTAAGGATACGCAACTAACCCATGCGTGATGTACAGGGGAAAGCTGCAGCACTTACAAAGATAACGGTGCGGACTTAAACTTAACCCTCCTCGAAAGGGGGCCCTAAATCTCCTCAGTTGATACCGATGGCTCCAGTTCGTCACTGACTTCAGCCTGACTCATCAAATGGATGCCTTGTCTTTGCACTGGCGATAACACGTCACACGGAATATCTCCTTCAAACTAACAACACTTCGGACACAAAGCGAGATACCTATTAACGGCTTTTCTTTTTTCTGGCGATTCGCAGAATCGGCACCCCTTTTAAGCAAGTTATTTCCGTGCTATTGTAACTGACACTATATGGTGAGCACCGGTACATTTGTTTAAAGAGTCATTTACTTCAGTGCTATTGTAACTGACACTATATGGTGAGCACCGGTACATTTGTTTGAAGCGTCATTTACTTCAGTGCTATTGTAACTGACACTATATGGTGAATACTGGTACCTTTTTCGTATTATCTGTGGTGAATACCGGCACCATTTCTTTTTCCTGAAACATATTTTTGTTTTTTGAAATATAAAATAAACAGCACCTGGCTATGTGTATCCACGTATGGGTCTTCAGAACTACACTGTAGTAAGCAACAACAACAACAACAAATCCCTTTTCACGCCTTAGGTGCATCGGGCACATGGGAAGAGCGTCCCATACAGACCAATCGGGACTGGGTGGGTAATGTGGTCAGCATTACGCCGTTACTTGGCAGTAATTGTGCTACCATTGAGAAGATGAACATAAATAAAGAGTAAAGATACCTTTTCACGCCTTTAGGCGTATCGGGTATATGGGAATAGCTCTCATATTTTTACAGACCATCGGCACTAGATGAATAATGTGGTAAGCATTGTGCCGGCCGTCTTTACTTTTCCAGGACAGCCATCCTGGTTCCCATTTCAGGCTGGGTCGACCTGCGGCGCCCTATACCACGATAAAGATCCACACAGCCAGCAGTGGGTTTCGATCGCGGTCGGTTGGATTAACAGTCGAACTCGCAACGCCTAAGCCAAGGACGCCGCCAAAATGAACAAGCATTTTCATAAAATAAATGAGAGTCAAATCATAAAAAAGAGAAGGAATGATTTAGAAAAGTTAAGAAAATAAAACAGAGGCATACACAATTAAAAACGAAGGAATTATAAGAAGAATTTTAGAACAATTATTCATACAAGTATATATAGATATATATATATATATATATATATATATATATATATATATATATATATATATAATATGTGTGTGTGTGTGTGTGTGTGTGTGTGTGCGTGCGTGTGTGTGTGTGTGTTGTTTGCGCGTGCGAGTGTGTGTCTGGGTGGTATGATGTGTGAGAGTCCACTAGCAGCTGTAAAAGGTATTATGTGCGAAATCAATGGCGATATTACGTGTACAAGGAAGTGTTTGTCTTCTTCTTCTGTCCTGAGCGTCCATGTTGAAAGCCTAGACAGAAAACTACTGACGTGACACAGCATCGATTATTTTCACAGCTGGACACCTGGCGAGGCCAGGACGTTTGCAAAAGGCAGCCTGCACAGATCCCTGGGCAATCGTGTACGATCTGTACCAGCGGTTTGTGTGTGTAGAAGATGTGTATTGAAAACATCAAGTCTATGTAAACAATTGTGGGAGATGTTGTCTGGTGTGTTGCGGAGAGTACACAGAAATACGGACACAGTGGCCTCCTTCTTCTTCTTCTTCTTCTTCTTCTTCTTCTTCTTCTTCTTCTTCTTCTTCTTCTGCTTCTTCTTCTTTTTCTTCTTCTTCTTCTTCTTCTTCTTCTTCTGCTTCTTCTTCTTCTGCTTCTTCTTCTTCTTCTTCTTCTTCTTCTTCTTCTTCTTCTTCTTCTTCTTCTTCTTCTTCTTCTTCTTCTTCTTCTTCTTCTTCTTCTTCTTCTTCTTCTTCTTCTTCTTCTTCTTCTTCTTCTTCTTCTTCTTCTTCTTCTTCTTTTTGTTCTTCTTCTTGTTCTTCTTGTTTTTTTTTGTTCTTATTCTTATTCTTATTCTTTTTGTTCTTGTTTTTGTTCTTGTTCTTTTTCTTGTTCTTTTTCTTGTTCTTCTTCTTCTTCCTCTTCTTCTTCTTCTTCTTCTTCTTCTTCTTCTTCTTCTTCTTCTTCTTCTTCTTCTTCTTCTTTTTCATTTTCTTTCTTTTCTTTTTTCTTCTTCTTCTTCTTCTTCTTCTTCTTCTTCTTCTTCTTCTTCTTCTTCTTCTTCTTCTTCTTCTTCTTCTTCTTCTTCTTCTTCTTCTTCTTCTTCTTCTTCTTCTTCTCTTCTTCTTCTTCTTGTCTTCTTCTTCTTCTTCTTCTTCTTCTTCTTCTTCTTCTTCTTCTTCTTCTTCTTCTTCTTCTTCTTCTTCTTCTTCTTCTTCTTCTTCTTCTTCTTCTTCTTCTTCTTCGTGAATACTGTTTTCTGACCGTTCATTTATCTAATTGCATCTGTGTACTTCTGTTTCATTGTTGTCTGCTGTTTGTCTCTACCTACCTACATAACTTCACGCATATACAAGGGGGCCTCACAGACCTTAAAAGTGTGGTGGACATTACAATAACCATGATTAATGTCTTTTAACATGTAAGTATTACTGTTAAGGATATCAAGAGTGTTAAGCATGCAACGAACGATTAGACGTCACAAGACAGATTAACGATGGCTGCTCTCTTTTTGACGGTTCATTTTAGGTTTTCAAGCCCAGAAAGATTGTGACTTCCCTTGTCATTCATGTCTCGTCAGGTCGCAGGACCTATTCTACGTTGCGCGGCTGTTATGATATGGCTTAGTTTGGCGTTCGCTCGGCGTATATAATTTTTGTTGGAGGCTGTATTGTAGTGAATCTATTTCAGGCGCTACAGTCGCCTGTGTACAAGTAAGAAGTAATGCAGGTTAAGCGCTGCAGGTACGACGATTCTTTAGTATTGAAACTGGGATGATTTTGTGTTTCTACGTTCGTTTTTGCTGGCTTTCACCCGAGAGAAAGAAAGCACTTACAAGGAAAGCAAGAACGGAAAGATCATCGCTGTTTCTATAGTCCTGAACCGTCGCACAGGTAGCGGAACGTGAAAATATTCACGCAAGGGAGCGATGAGAAGACGAGACATAAGGGAACGGTTAAAGCGATGTAAATAAAAGAAACATGACACCCCGGCAACATAGAATAGGTGCTGCGACCCAACGAAGCATGAATGGCAAGGGAAGTCACTCTCTTTCTAGGCCGGAAAACGTAAAAATAACCTTTTTGACACACACCAAAGTGGGTGGGCTGTGCTAAGCGTCTAAAAGCGAGCACATCTTGGTAGCAAGTCAGATATCACATATAAAAGAGCATATATATATGCTCTTTTATATATATATATATATATATATATATATATATATATATATATATATATATATATATATATATACAGAGCGAGTTTGGTGGGGATAAGGAGGGATAAAACGATGGAGAGAGAAAGACAGTAAGGAATAGCTTTAGAGGGGGGGGGGGGAGGGAAGGGGGGGGGGGGAATAGTATGGATCGTAGAAAATATATTAGGTATAGCTAGAAAAAAAACACACACACAAACAAATAGAATTAAATAAATAATGAAATATATAAAGAAAGAAAGAAAGAAAGAAAGAAAGAAAGAAAGAAAGAAAGAAAGAAAGAAAGAAAGAAAGAAAGAAAGAAAGAAAGAAAGAAAGAAAGAAAGAAAGAAAGAAAGAAAGAAAGAAAGAAAGAAAGAAAGAAAGAAAGAAAGAAAGAAAGAAAGAAAGAAAGAAAGAAAGAAAGAAAGAAAGAAAGTAACAGGAAGGAGGATGTGAAGACAATTAGAGATAGCGAGAAAGACTGCGACAAATTTGAAGACAGGTTTAAGGAGACAGAGAGAAAAAAAGACACACCTAGAGAAAGAGAAGGACAAATGGGGAGCTGGGATAGAGAGAGAGGGGGAAGGAGCGAATAGAAAGACACACACAGAAAGAGAGAGAAAGTAAGAGAGAGAGAGAAAGCTAAATAGCTAGCCGATCGATGCTATTTTGCCTTCCACTCGTGACGTCATGTTATCCAATCCCTTTTAGGCGAATTCGCGGTGAAGCAGTTTCTTATATTTCACATCCAGGCATCTTCAGACCATAGATGCCGCTTTTGAAAGAAAATATATAGAAACGAAACAAACAATATCTAGAAATGTCTAGATTGTAAGGTTGTATATATATATATATATATATATATATATATATATATATATATATATATATATATATATATATATATTATACACATACATACATACACATGTCCAGAGGGAAAAATGCAATAAATTACATAGAAATGAATAATAATTGAATCAAGAAGTAACATTAGTGCCCTCAGGACATTCCCACACGTGCTCCGTCTCCCTCTTCACAGCCAGTGAGGAGCCGACATGCTAATAGCACCAGGAGCAATGTTATTACAAGTCAAATCTATGTTCGTTAACTTATATTTTGTTTGGAGAACACTATTATCAGTAGCATTCAGTTTCGGCCACACTATTATCAGTAGCATTATGTTTCGGCCACACTATTATCAGTAGCATTATGTTTCGGCCACACTATTATCAGTAGCATTATGTTTCGGCCACACTATTATCAGTTGCATTCAGTTCCGGCCACACTATTATCAGTAGCATTCTGTTTCGGCGACACTATTAACAGTAGCATTCTGTTTTGGCCACATATTTAATAGCAGCACTCTGTTTCGGCGACACTATTATCAGTAGCATTTAGCATTTGACTTCTCAGTTTACCTCGCAATTATAGGAAGTCTCTGCTTCAGCTGCTTAATAAATAGACAAGAAAATCTTGACAACGCTTTCTAAAGTTGTATTCTTTTCTGTTAAAAGTCCTTGTGGTTTTAAATCATCAATTAAATGAAAATGATTAGGTATCCAGGGTATACCTTGCGATCCAAAAACTTCCTATGGTGATTCATAAATGTTTGTAGTTTTGAAAACGGATGTCAGCGGTGTAATCTCTCTGAATGGCAGTGCAGCTTTATTCATTTTTTTAGTCTCTGAATGACTCTACACGTTTGGCACTTTCGCTTTCATTTCGCACTTACAGCACTTAAAACAAGCTTAGTTCGCATTCCCAGTCACTGCCATCAGCCAGTCTTTAATTCATCATGCAGCCAGACTTTCCAAAATGTTTGCTCACACTGCTTTACTTTTGCCACGTGGTTTCTTCTGTCTTATTATTAGAAAACAAATTAGGTGGAAGAAGCATATAAAAGTAAGAGACTATTTTTAAAAGATCACATGGAAAAAGAACCCCAAATTAGGCATGACAGATATAGTTGGCGACACTGTGGATTTACAGTTCAAATAATGTCCCTGTGATTTACGCCCGCTCTCAATCAGCATTGTGGCTGCCGGATTGTTGAGTGTTGACCCCAGTGAGTTCAAAGTTTTAATAATAGCTGTACCATAATTTACGGGCGCCCAGACCAAAACAACACACATGATAAATATTGCTTACAGTATTTATTGAATAGATACCGAAAAAAATAAACCAATATCCATATAGAATTACATCTAACATCCAAACGTTAAAAGCAACATCTAGATGTCATGAGCCACGAGGCTGTAAATCCTCAGGCTCAAAGGCCTCATGTTTCGCCTACACCCCAAAGAAGTAATTGGCAGTTTTTTGTTTTGTTTGGGGTTATATCATGTTCAATAGATTGCTAACATATCTGCCTCAGTAAAAATGTTGCATACGTGCTCTTTTTTTCCTTCCTGAAACCGAACAGTCTTTGACTGTACTGGTGCTCTAGCAGTGGGCGAACCTGTTAATTCCAGCATTTGTTGCAAACAATTTCCCAATATAACTCAAGATGGAGATGCCCCTGTACGTTTGAGGATCTTGTTTGATTAAAGTATTCTTTGAAATGGAGACATTAATGGCTCTCTGCCACTCAGCTTGGGTCCCTTCCGTGCCTCCAGGTTATGTTGAAGATTCTGGACAACCCAGCTGTTGCTGTAGTCTTTCATTATTCTTCTTCTTCTTACGTTCGCCTGAAATAAGTTGTCTATATCAGCAATTTTGTCTCTTATATAAATGTCACTGTTGTTGTTAATTCATTCAGTGGTCCATAGAGTTTACGTTACACTGTTGTTCTTTCTGACCAAAAGATTTGCCTTAATGTGTCAAATTCGGTGCAGTCCTGGAGTACATGCTCTTCTGTCTGGGGCACCTTTCCACAGGTGCACATGGCTGATACGCCTATCTTGAATTTTGTGTACATGTAGTTACGTAATCGGTTGTGCCCTGTTCTGAGGCGGAGGATAATGACTTGTTTTGATCTGTCCATAATAAAATAGTCGTGTTGTGCTGGGGCTGGTGGTTTCCTGGTCGATTTAATGATTCTTTTCTTTTAGTAGTAGGTGACTGGTACATCCTTCTGCACTTTTGTCGCACCTTCTCCTGCCAGTTGATCAGCTTTCTCATTTCCAGGCACTCCACAATGTGATGGTATCCACTGCATTACAACTCTTTGCTGAAGGCTAAGTTATGTCAGTAGTGTTTGCAATTCTAGTAGTTTCCTAGACTGGAGTGCTTCAAGTACTGATTTTGCATGTCAGCATTACTACATACTGGGAGCCAAGATTGGTATTTAGCAGTTTCTCTGTTGCTATCTTGATAGCCTGAGTTTCTGCATCATAGTTATGGCAGTACTTTCCGGTTGGTACGCTGGACTTATCCCTAATACCATCTGGGAATTCTATGTACACTCCAGCACCACCATTTCTAACTGCACTTTCTGCGGACCCATCTGTATAGACTCTGACCCATTGTTCTTGTGGGTATTCTTCATCATATAACTGAGGGTGGCCATCCTGCGTAGTATTTTGTTCTTTCTTGTCAAATATTCCTTTCACATTTGTCTGGATTTGTACTGTTAGTTTGCATTTCTCTCTCCATGGGGTTTGTTCTGGAATACTGTTAAGTGGACAACCAATTTCTGGAAGGTCAGCAGTTTGTCTACAAATTCTTTTTGCTTGATGTATAAAGCTGCTTCTTTTTAACCCTCCTAAGGCTAGGTTCTGAAATCTATTTTTCATGGGGGGATCAGGCATACTTAGGAACTTTTCAGCTTGTATTTGCAACTTTGCGTTCTCTCAGTGCCTGTGTTTTCCCAGCTTTCTCTATTTCTAATATGGGGGTTGATTTCATCCCTCCTGTGATGACTCTGAGTGCTTGATTTTTCACTTTGTCCAACTCCTATAATGCTGTACTAGATGCTGAACACCATGCAGTTGACCCATACTCCAAGTGTGGAAGTATGCTCTGTTTGTATACTTTATTGAGTATTTTTCCACTGGCTCCCCATTTGGTTCCACTTAGTTTTCTTAGTATTGCCGTCTTCCTCCTGGCTTTGGTTGCTGCCTTGTTCATATGTTTTCTCCATGTCAACCTGTCATCAAATGTGACTAAGAGGTACGTAGGCTCTTTGTCATATCTTAGGGGTATTCCGTTTATTTTGATGATGCCCGCTTTTTGCTTTGGGGAAAGAGTGAAGAGTGTGGAGCTACATTTGTTCATCGGTGCACCACAGTACCAGGTCGTCGGCATACATTGTCATTTTGATTCCATTTGGTATCTCAGCAACCAGGTCGTTGATGAATAAGAGGAAAAGTGTGGGCGACACGACACCACCTTGACGACGCCATGTCGCAGTAGAACTTGTTTACTTTTGAAACCATCTACCTGTACCCGAGCTTTTCTGTTATGTAGATATGCTTTAATCCAATTGTACATTCTTCCATTTATTTTATAGTCTCAATTTCTTCAAAAGCCCCTCCTTCCAAACCTTGTCAAAAGCTTTTCTTAAATCTATCCATGCCGCGAGTACCAGTTTCTTGTCTTGAAAAGCATCCTCGATTTCTTGGGAGAGGTATATTGTCTGGTCTTCCGTAGAGTAGAACTTTCTAAAGCCCGACTGCTGTGGTGTAATGATGTTTTCACTTTCAATGTATCTTTCATTCAACAGCATTTATGTTATAATACCACTAATTTTCGCTGCCTTGAACATAGCACATTGTTAAAAGGCCTGTTCAGCTTCAGATTCCAGTATCTTTAGTTTGTGGTCTTTTGTAGATTTTATTCGGTAGAACACTGCATCCAGCTTTCCACAGTTTAACAGTTCACTGAAATATTCTTTCCATCTTTAATATCTTGACTGAGTGGTTTCTTATTCTTGTTGGTGGAATATATAAAAGTAAAAAAAAAAAAGGGGGAAAAAAAAAAGGGGGGGGGGGTGTTAATAATTTCTTGACCGGTTCCATGCCATACGATTCACAATACATTAAGTAAGTAAAAAAGTTAAGGACCCTTTTCCACGCCTTTAGGCGTATAGGACATATAGGGCTAGACCTATATTTTATATAGACTATCGCGGCACAAGATGGGTGATGCACCTGGTACCCACTCGAAGCTGGGAAAACCTGGGAGCCTAGGTCATCATTGAAAAAAGAAAGCGTAGACTTTGGAAACAGTTTTTGACACATTATGTTGTGGTTTACGGCTAGGCTGCAACATCTGTACCTTCCGTCCAAAATATCGGATTTCTGCAAACCGCCTCTGACAACACCCTTACTAAGGGGCGGTGGGTTCATCCCACTCCTTCCCCCAAACACACACCCCCGTCCTAAAAAAACAAACATAATTGGGGCCCAGGGACCCACAAGGGAACTGACGAGTTCTACAGCAAACTGATGATGCAATTACTTAAGTTAAGACTGACAGGTGTGGGTATAATGTGAAATGAAAGTAAAAGCATATATAACGACTTTCCTTGTTCACTTCCTTTTCTGAAGAACGAAGCAGAAACCTTCTCACACATATTCAGTTCATTCGTAGGCGACACGCGTGGATGTTGTGTTAGACTCTACTTAACTGAATACGCCTAAGCCACGTGTAAGGACATCTGCTGCAGTACGCAACATCTGCAAATGACACACGCCAGGAGCCCCTTTCTTTGTTGAATGCTCGACTAGGCTACGGCTGTTTCTTTATGCCGCGTCGTGAGAGCTATGGGGAGCTAGGGGAGAATACCCCCATAGAGCTCTTAGCGTCGTGTTGGCTCATTGTCCACTGTGCGCTATCTAGGCCTTTTGCAGAGTCCCTCTCTTTGTGCCATCGATCTTCTCTTTAGTTTGATCGCCGACAAGGTGCCTAGTTTGGAGCCTGGGGGCGGCAACGTAAATTAATAAAGAGAAATAAGGCCTGTTTGAAATGAGCCAGAGTAATGGAGTAAAGGTCAAAGCGATGTTGTTTTCCGATCGATATTGTTGTCACGTGAGCAGATCACTGTGAGTGGGGGAGACGGGACGCAATGTAAACAATCGTTTTCGGGGACATGTTTACATAGAACTTAAATACGTATATCCACTACCGTTGTTTTATAGCTCTTTCTATATTTCTTGATTTACTTTTTCAGTAATGCACGTTTGAATGCAAGGATGTCATCGTCTTTCTGTCTGTTTTTGGGTGTGTGTGTGTATGTGCGTGTGTGTAGAGTGTGTGTCTGTGTGTGCCTCTGTGTGTCGGTGTATGTGTTTGCGTGTGTTCTGTGTATGTGTGTTTTTGTGTGCGTGAGTGTCTGTTTACGTATGTGTTTGTGTGTCTGTGTGTATCCGTGTGGATCAGTGTGTGTGACTGCTTATGTGTCGCTCTGTGTGCGTCTGTGTGTGTTTTGTCTGTGAGAGTGTCTGAGTGTGTGTGTCTATGTAAGTGGGCGTCTGTGCGGCGTGTCTCTGTTGTGCTGTGTGTGTATGTCTGAGTGAGTGTCAAAGTGTGTGTGTGTCTGTGTGCCAACTAACCACACCGACCAACAATTAGCCAGCCAGCGAACCAACTATACAACAAAACCTAACACCCAAGGGTGGGCCCTGTCGTACCGCCTAGTTAAGGCCCCACCTCACCCCATCTCACCCAACTAACAGAATTTACAGGAGTTGAATCCCCTCAAAAATCGTGCAACGAGGCTAGGCAGATACTTTAACCATGTAAAATATATATATATTTTTTTCGAGTTATTTTAAAGGTATTATTAGTTTTATTTACCACTAACAGGAGCAGCTGGCCGAGTGGTTACAACGTCGGGCTCTTGTGCAGGAGACCGGGTTTGACCACCCTGTAAGGTGATGGAGTTTTTCTGTCGTGGGCAAAATTAAACATCCTTACCCGTACAGTCCGTGGCGACAGCAGTAGCCATGCGGTCCACAATCCTCAGGCCCACGACCCCCTGTCTACATCGCCCTAAAAAGGTGGTAAAACAGATAGTATGGACATATTTACCACTAAGCATATTATTATTGACATCATCTCCATCATTTTATCATTATCATACTCTTAAACGAAGCTTAAGCCCATTCAGTCCATCTAGCATTGTTTTGCCAAGGAACTATGTATTGCGACGGGGATTGTGTTAAGCCCCCCCCCCCCGCCCCCGCCCCCGCCCCTCCCCCGCCCCCCCCCCCATATGACCTCTGTCTTTGTATGCATGACAAAAATTCAAATATCCCAACACCAAGAATACTGAAATACCAAACAATGTAACAACTAAACTAAACAAGAAAACACCACAATAACCAACCAGTCAAACAGACAAACAACCACTCTATCTTGAATCTCTAGTTTAGAGATTAGTTTGTTTTTCATACGCATTTCAAACAAAGCAGTTTGCTCTCATAATGATACTCTTATCGTATGTCTGTTTCTCACTCATGTATCTCTCTCTCCATGTCTTTCTTTCTGCCTGTTTATCTGTCCCTCTGTGAGCCTATTTATTTTCCTCTCACTCACTCCCGCCACCTCCCCCCATCTGTCTCTTTGCCGTCCCACCCAAGGCGTTCTACCCGACACGATTTTTCATTAGCTGTGATAACATTAACCAACAACATTCCAACTGTCAAATGTGCGTTCGTGAGTATGGCTTTTTAAATATCTGTATGCAGACAATTCAACTATTAGGGAACCCTCCAGGCCACTGACTGAACCAGTGTTGCCACTTTTCTTTGAAAAAAAAAACACACACATCCTAAACGGAGTCAACAAATATCTAAAAACATCTACATTTGCGTGGAAAACATCTAGAAAAAAACATCCAAATGGAAAGAGTCACAAATTACATAGCAACTGATATGACTTACCCTACAGAATCATGTCCTCGTCTTCACTGAAGTCTGCCTTACAAGATCCACAGGATAAACTTAGCTTGGATGATGAAGTTGAAGCTTCAGATTCAAAATGACTCTGGTATGCTTTAGCTGTTCCAATTTCTTTTAATACCTAATCAGGGAGCTGATAAGTGGAACAGCATTTTCCTACTCTTATCAGGCCGAATTTTATGTCAAAATAGCATTTAAGAAGTCAAATTTCATCGTGTTTCTGGGGTTAGACTTGCTAAATTCACTCCAATGAAAAACATCTAGAAAAAACATCTACCATCTTAACGTCAAAAACGCCATCTAAATGCAAGGAAAAACATCTAAATCTGATGTAAAACATCCAAAGTGGCAACACTGGACTGAACGTGCATGATAAATAAATTATTAACTATTGATTGGCCTTAGGCGGAAACGCAATTGTTGTACATGAACGATTCCGTGTTATGTTGTAGGCTGGAAGACACGCAGAGACGCATATACGCAAAAGCCATTCGGCAGCTGACTTAAAAAAAAAAAACAGTAGACCAGTAACTGCGTTTAGACTACTGAAACAACTTCAAGCTCATTTTTTAAAAATTTCTTCGTGTGGGCTCAGTTCTGAAAGTAAAGTATATACCTACTAACCCAATTCAAGCATGTCGCAGGAAGCGACTAATTAGGGGTGTTTCCGTAAAAAAATTTGTGCATCTGCCTGGGTGACCAGGAACCAACAGTCTTCATACAAATGCGCCAGATCTGTATTATTTGTGTCTACTAAAACTCAAGATATGGATCACGTGCATGAGGGGTGAACAACCATAATTTTCTGCCAGAGAAGACAAAGAGGAAATAGGACTTCTTTAACTTAACTGTGTAAAAGAGTTGCGTGATGTCTCCGATATGGAGGTTGGATGCTGTCTTTGGCAACATTGTGTGGTGAGGTTCCAATCTCTTCTATGGTTTAACTCTCATTCCACTTTCACAAAGCCACGAAAATCACCGTCGATGGGAATCGCACCGTGGTGCGTGTGGAGTTTGAACTGTAAAACGATTTCACAAATCTCTAAGCCACATAGCTGCACTTACTTGTCGCTTCATAACCACCCTTTTTTTGAAAATCAAGAATAGACAAACTGCCCCCCCCCCCCCACTCCTACAATTCCCATCCCAACGAGCGTGTCATATGAGGCGTCTAAACTGGGATGTTTCCCTCACAGTCGGAGTTCATCTGCCTGATAGACAAGGAACCAACAGCCTGAATGCATCATAAGTCAGATCTGTAAAACGGACGCGTACACAACACTGCAGTTTCAGATCTAAATCAAAATCCAGAAGTGGACGAGCTACCACAGCTGTAGTTTACAGTCAGTGAACGCTAAGAAAAAGAAGAGAACGATTTCTGAGATAACAAGAATTAAAGCCACAGCTGCGTTATTGTTTATTTGATTATATTCATGCTTGACTGGCGTAGTTATGAAAATGTGCATGATCGCTTTTTAATATATATATATATATTATATATATATATATATATATAATATATATATATATATATATATGTATATATATATATATATATATAAATCATAAGCGATCATGCACATCTTCATATATTTATATTTATATAAAATCGATAGCACGTTTGACATATTTGGACCAATGGAGAGGGGACTGCAAAAGCAGGCAAAAGTGGAGCATCTGATAATAAATAAAATGTCCCTTACTTGGGCAAGCCAAACATACAAGAGAAGATGAAATCAATCACATCTTTATTGAAGTAAATCTCTTTTTGCTTTTCTTCTTTTGCTGTTTTTCTTTCTGCTAATCTTCCTCCTCTGGATCTTTTCCCTGTCTTCTTCTGCTTCTTCATCTTAAGTTCATATGTGTACGTTGATTTGTTTGTCTGTAAGCGTGTGCGGGTACGTGGATTGTGAATGTCTAGTATGTATGTGTGTGCGTATGAGAGTGTAATTATTTCTGTAGTTATAAAAATTAAATCTTACCCTTTAATGTTAAATACACATACAACATCTGAAGATCTGCTTTTCTAAAAAAAAAACAAAAAAAACCACATTGATAAATATCGCAAAATTTAAAGAAAACCAGAGGCTTCAGGATGCTTCGGTTTGTTTTTCGTTGAAATATATGAATTGATATTTCGGAATTTCACTGTTTCAATTTTATCTTACCTAAATATCCCTGTGTAAATTGCCCCATTTGTTCCTTTATAAACACTTTGATCAAAACGTTTACTCAGGTCTGTGGATTTCTTTGTTACAGTGTTAGATTCATTCTGGTTCTGTATTACCTCGACAGCTGTCGCCCCTTTTTTAATTAAAATATATTACGGCTGAGATTCAAAACCCTACGAGGTGGCTTTTTACAATGTTTGGGGTTTTCTGCCAGAAGTCTTTTTATAGTCCATACAGCGTGGCGTTGGTAGTCATGCCTATCCACAACCTTCTGTCTCTTGTACTTTCAGTCCATTCTAACAAATAACATCTTCCATAGCCTCGTGTCGTGCTGCGTTGGTAGTCATGTCTATCCACAATTCACTTTCTGTACTGTCAATCAGTTCGGACACAGATGATCTTCCCTAGCTTATTCCGTGCTGCGTTGGTAGTCACGTCTATCCACAACCTTCTGTCTCTTGTATTTTTAATCAATTCTGACACAGATGCTCTTCCATAGCCCCATGCGTTGCTGCGTTGGTAGTCATGTGCATCCACAACCTTCTGTCTTTTGTAATTTCAAAAAATTCTGACACACACAGTCTTCCACAGTCTAAGCCGTGCGGCAGCGACTTTCAAACCATCATGGTGTACACGTGTTTTCTCCATCTCATGACAAAACCGAAAAATACAGACTGACTCTTTCTGAAGTGGGCAATCAGTTCTTTTCGTGAGTAAGTATCTTTCAAGACATCGTTTTCATTACATTTTTATGTGTCCTTTATTGTCTGCTAAAAGTACGTGAACATCAGTGTTGATATAAATATAAATATCGAGCTACTTCCAGAGAGCAATTTTTATAGCAGCTGTCAATCTCTGTAGCTTAGTCGTTGCGAACACTCTTCATAATTCCGCGATATTTGCTCGGTTCGATTACAACAGCTTTCAGTTTAGCAGCAAACCATTTTGCTTTGATTTTGACAATGGTACCGACAACCTACCGTTTATACAGCAGTAGCAAACTACTCTACGTAAAAACGCCATGCAAAACCACACAGATAACATATCGTGGAGTTGGTCCTGTAAAGTCTTGTAAAGGATACGTAGCTAACATGATAATCATTGTCCTCGTCCGACCTGGAACCTTATTAACGGTTTCCGACTGGAAACTTTGAATTGGGTTCTTAGAAGTTGTTACATTAAATCAATAAACATGTGAGTCAGAAGTAAAACTCCCTTTTCCAGGCCATTAGGTGCGTTGGGAATAAAGTGTTAAACCCATCCTTTGTACGACAACGTGCACTCGGTGAATGACGTGGACAGCATCACGCCAGCCGCCTATACTTCCCAGGACTTTACCTAGTACTGGTTTAAGGCTGGATCGACCTGGGAGCCACAGTTATTTTCTGCAAGCTTATTCAGATTTCATCCCACGACCTTCAGATCCTCTGGCGAGTGTCTATTCGCTACACCACTATGAGTATATGCACAGGTTTCGTCTTCTTCTTCTTGTGTTCGCTTTCTGATTTACACCGACAGACAGGTTCTTGTGATAAACTTGACTGTTTTAATGAGTTCATTTTTAGTCCCATACAACTTTGTGTACAGTGGTGACTCACTGGGCCAGTATTCCTTTCTTAATGGGCTGAACAAGGGACAGTCTTGCAGGACATGTTCTGTAGTCTGCACACATAGCCCACAAGGGCAAAAAGGTGAACTACTTAGACCAAGCCTGTGCATATGCTGGTTAAGTTTGTTATGTCCTGTCCTGAGACGTAGGACAATGACCTGCCCATGCCGGTCAAGTAAGTGGTAGTCATCTCTGGCCAGACTCTGTTCACTTCTGATAGCCTGGATGGCCCTTTTTTCTCATAGTATGTTACTGCATTCTCTTCTTGGTCACATTCTGCCCCTTTTTTAGCAAGTTTATCTGCGGTTTCGTTTCCTGGTATACCACAGTGGGATGGCACCCACTGGAGTACAGTACACTTTTGGGCAGCCACCTTGCCAAGTTTAGATCTCAAGTGAGGGAGTTTTGCCACTCTTGAGGGCTTGAAGCACTGAAAGCGCATCTGTGAATATAACACTTGGTGGCAGTCAGAACTGGTGTTGTGTAACATTTCGGCAGCGCTGCTCTAGTGCTACAATCTCTGCTTGTAGTTGGAACAG
>CAJHNH020000725.1:0-53560 GCA_905116865.2 Candidula unifasciata
ATAAGATACATACATTGTGCGATACATTTTACAATGTTCCCCTTCAGTAAACTATCTCGCTAAGTTAGCTTTCTATTTAAGATACATTTTACAATGTTCCCCCTCAGTAAACTATCTCGCTAAGTTAGCTTTCTATATAAGATACATTGTACACTATTCCCCCTCAGTAAACTATCTCGCTAAGTTAGCTTCAGGACTAGAAGTTTTGTGTACTCTCCAACGAACGGTAGGCCATTTTATTGTCTTGGCCAACGCTAGGACATTAACACTTGTTTTTTGCGGGACACAGAGTTTTATGAGACAAGTGTGACGGGATTTCTACTGACAGGCGCTAATAAATTTGCTGAAATTACGAGCTGGCGGCTCCAGTTTACTTTAGTTCGATACTAGAGAAGTGGAAATCAGTACAGTTGCCTTCCTGTGGATTGCTCTCTGTTTGTGTGTGTGTGTGTGTGTGCGTGTGTGTCTGTGTGTGTGTGTCTGTGTGTGCGTATGTGTGTGCGTGTGTGTGTGTGTTGGGGTTGATGAAGGGGGTGTTGAAGGTTGTTTGAGGGAGGGGTGGTGAAGGTTGTTTGATGGAGGGGGTGGTGAAGGTTGTTTCTTGGAAGGGGTGGTGAAGGTTGTTTGAGGGAGGGAGTGGTGAAGGTTGTTTGTTGGAGGGGGTGGTGAAGGTTGTTTGTTGGAGGGGTGGTGAAGGTTGTTTGTTGGAGGGGGTGGTGAAGGTTGTTTGTTGGAGGGGGTGGTGAAGGTTGTTTGAGGGAGGGAGTGGTGAAGGTTGTTTGTTGGAGGGGGTGGTGAAGGTTGTTTGTTGGACGGGGTGGTGAAGGTTGTTTGTTGGAGGGGGTGGTGAAGGTTGTTTGAGGGAGGGGATGGTGAAGGTTGTTTGAGGGAGGGGGTGGTGAAGGTTGTTTGAGGGTGGGGGTGGTGAAGGTTGTTTGTTGGAGGGGGTGGTGAAGGTTGTTTGAGGGAGGGGGTGGTGAAGGTTGTTTGAGGGTGGGGGTGGTGCAGGTTGTTTGTTGGAGGGGGTGGTGAAGGTTGTTTGAGGGTGGGGGTGGTGAAGGTTGTTTGATGGAGGGGTGGTGAAGGTTGTTTGATGGAGGGGGTGGTGAAGGTTGTTTGAGGAAGGGGTGGGGTGGAGTTTGGTTGGGGGAGGGGCTGAATGGAAAGGCAAAGCTAAATAACAAAGAAATTTCTGTTGGTGACGTTTAACTCTTCTCTTTTTTGTTGTTGCCATCACTGCTATAATATTTTCTAGGCAAACAGTTATAGTGGCTGAAAGGATCTACTTTTAGTGTAAGAGTGTGGCGCGGTGACATTTGTCACAGGCGTGAGGGGAAGTTAAGTCCAACATGATGTGTATAAGGAGATACTCCGTACGTCACTCGGGCGCCAGTCCTTAACTATCCTGGTTGTACGGAACCTCACGCAAGACGTCCTCGTCGTGCGCCACGGATAATGTCTCAAATGAGCATTAACAGAGCTGTCAGGGGATCTCGGAGTTCGGCGGCCCCCAGAGGTGATGTGTCCTTGTGGCTCTCATCAACCCGCCCCAAACGCTTGGGTGAAAAATGTTATCAAAACTCATTAGGAACATGAGTAGGTTTGCCAAACGTACAGCCAAAATTACAACCCTTGGTTAAAAGACTGCGGAGTAAAGAGAACATTGTTCACTGCACATCCTCTGTTAACCCTCAGTGTCGTCGTCACCGCGCTGAGGTACACCACAACAGCAACCATCCATAGGCTGGCCATCCTTGTACATCCTCGGTTAACCCCCAGTGTCGTCGTCACCGCGCTGAGGTACACCACAACAGCAACCATCCATCGGACGGCTAAGCCTAATTGTCCGACAAAACTAGATCATACGGATCAAAATCTGACCATCAAAATTTGCATTGAACTGAAAAAGACCGAATGTCCACACCCAAAGACCCCACTCGCCCGAGTGTTGGGACAAAACTGATAACGATATGCCTGATGCAGGATGTAAAAATCTGTCGGTCTAACGGCTCGTCAAAGAAATCTAACGTGCGAAGAAAAAAGAATGTACCTATCTGTGTGGTCACAAAAGTCCAAAACCCGCGGGCTGCTCCCCGCTGACTTCCAGAGGGCGCGGCCCCTGTCGAGCGGGAGGCCTGATACGGTTGTGAGGTTAAGCAGGCATGTGCAGGACGTGACGATTCCTTGGGTGAGCCCAGAACCAGAGCGCCATGTGCCGGCTCTGCATGCATGGAAGCCTCCTTGGATGGCGGGGAATGCCCATGATCTGCCCCTGCCTTCCCTTGAGGGCTAACTGTTCCACAGGGGGCTGCCCCAACGGGGTACTCCGAGAGCAATACCTGCGGAGAAGGAGACAAAGTGGACACCACACAAATCAGGCAGTCTCGACCCACACAAAACAATGGCCACAGGCACCCTAGAAATAGGCCTGACGTCTTCCTTCGAAGTCGGAGTACAGCTGCCCATGAGGCAGGGAAATGAAAAACGGTTGTACACGCAAAAATCAGGTCCAGGTGAAAGCCAAAAGTCGAAGCGGACGATTAACCGGGACCTTCCACTGGAATTCACAGCCGGTGATCGATTTAAAAAAAAAAAAAAGTGTAAGAGTATAATAAATAAATAAATGGTAGTGAAAAAATAACTGAAAAAAAAAAAAAAAAAAACACTTTCAAAGTGGCCTTATTTCCCAAGCTCCTGTGTCCCTGAGCACAGTCAATCAGTTGATTCATCAAAAATAACTAATTGACCAACCGTATGCTGACAGTGGCAGCATGGAGGGAGTTGAGAAATAAGAATCGGACCTGTTTGAAAACTGGTCGAGTTGCAGTATATCTCTAGCTCTTTTAGTCTGTGACTCTCTTAAGTATATAAATTAGAAACCGTTGTGACATGGTAGGGCACATGGTATTTACCCGCCATCATAACCCCACCCCATTTTTTTTAAATGGGGGGGGGGGGGGGGGCAAGGATAGGGAGGTGAGGGGTCTAAATCCTCTTCAATATATTCCTGTAAAAAAACTCGTTGATAGAAACCTATAAATAGTCTGCATTAAAAATAACAGAATCCCCCCACCCCCACCCCCTACTTTCTTCTACACTCCTCCTCCCGCACCCCCTCCTTTCAGCAGAATAATGTATAGACACCATTGTTTACATTTTATTATATGTGAATATAATCTGAACATTAAATGTTTATTATTTCAAGCTTCGAAATTGTATTTACCGTTTTACAGGCAGGAATGGAATTTTGTCGTCATCACCTTGTGGAATGCAATTTTTCGTTTTTTGAAGCCACACCCTGGCTTTTGCCGCGGCTCTAAATATAGTTGGGGTCTGAAATATTGTCTAATGGCTGAACGGGATTTTGGGACCTCTTCACGGGTGATCCTCATCCGCATGGTGCCACTTTGTGTCACTGGGTGTTTATCGCTTGTGTGATATACTGGTAGGGTACAACTTACGTACATACATACGTTGATTTCTCAAAGGGAAACAACTGTCTCTTCGGCCTAATGGTATACACACTCTTATCCACATTTTGTTTTAAAAATTAATTCGCTAAAGAAAAGATATGACTTGTAAGCTCGACTACAGTCACCCATATTTTCATATTGTCATAGCTCAGTTGACAAGCCATATATATATATATATATATATATATATATATATATATATATATATATATATATATATATATATATATACTAGCTGTACCCGGCCACGCGTTGCTGTAGCATAGTTTGGCTAAATGGAAATGAAAGAAAATAGAAATCGCACGTGTCTAATACAATTATTGTCTGCTCAGATATAGAGATAGTCTTTGATCCCCGCCCCCCCCCCCCCCCCCCCCCACCACCACAACTAAATCCACCTACTACTCTCTCCTTCATCAAAGGTTTTTTGGAAAAGAAAGACAATGGAAATCGCACGTGTCTAATTTAGTTAATGTCGCAATTATTCTCTGCACAGATATAGAGATAGTCTGGTTTTCCAACTTTAGAACACGCACCTTATTATTGTGTCTTTATATTAGTGGTTGTTTAAATGATGTTTTAGCACAGTAACAAAAATGGTTATTTGGTTATCACATGCTAAAGCTGTTTGTATTAATATATGGGACCGAAGTAACGCTACAACTGTACTTGTGAATAACAAAGTAAATCGTAAAAAAATAGAAAAGCGGAGGTAGCGTTAGTAAAATATAAACAAATTAGGTAATGAGAACTTCAAAATCACGTGTAAAGCTCTTTAAGTTTTCTTAAATTTAAGTCATTACCCCCTCCCCTCTTCCACCGACTACTGCTCTCTCCCTCTTCGAAGGATTTGAAAATCACTGCCTGGCGATATTTTGTTGTTGCTGTAACTGACATTGACATCCCTGTCCATCTGGACTAAAATGGGGAGCAGGAATTGTAATAGGTAGTGAATGAGGCTAATGTAATATTTACCACATTATCCTTCAAGTACCAGTACAACTACTACAACGACCACCACCACAGTAGCTAAAATAATGTCACTGCTATCTGTGTTACCATCGGAGTAGACGGAGAGTCGTGAGCTAGAAGATTTGGCTCCGCATGGCTAGTGCTGCCGCCACAGACTGGTCAGGTTAGGATGTATAATTTCACTTCCCGACAGAAAACGCCATAATTTTACCGGCGATCTTCACATGAGAGCACTATGGTGTAACAGCCCAACCACAACTATTACTGCTGCTGCTACTTTAAGTGGGTAAAGCAGTTACTGTGACTTAAAGCTCTCTCAGTTAATAGTTTGCCCCCCCCCCCACCCCTAATTACACTGCTATCTGTGTTACCATTGGAGTAGACAGAGAGTCGAGAGCCAGAAGATTTGGTTCCGCATGGCTAGTGCTGTCGCCACAGACTGGTCAGGTTAGGATGTATAATTTCACTTCTCGACAGAAGAACGCCATAACCTTACCGGCGGTCTCCACATGAGAGCACTATGGTGTAACAGTCCAACTACAACTATTACTGCTGCGGCTACTTTAAATGGGTAAAGCAGTTACTGTGACTTAAAGCTCCCTCAGTTAATAGAAAACAAAATAATTCACCGACAACTCTTTCCCTCATTGAAGTAGTTGGAAAAAAAAAAAAAAAAACTTGAAAAGCAAATGAACACAGGAAAAAAAAAAAAAACACACACACACCATAATTAGGAAATAAACGCCATGGTAAACAGCACAGCTTAAAATCCCAACGCAGATGAAATAGCTAAATCTAAATTAAAATAAATGGAAATCTATGAAATTTCAGCGTAACCATGCAATCGGAAAGTTTAAAAATGCAATCATAAGTATGCGAAATGGTCAAATTTAATTATCAAATGGTTTACCCATTTACTTGTCTTTTTTTTTAAAGTATCAAGGCAACATGGCTAGTGCTGTCACCACGACAGAGCAGATGAAGATATTATTTTAGTCCGGGGTAAAAAAAAAAAAAAGAAGAACGCCATAACGTTACAGGCGGTCTTCACATGAGAGCACTATGGTGTAACAGCCCAAACACAACTATTACTGCTTCTGCTACTTTAAGTTTGTAAAGCAGTTACTGTGACTTAAAGCTCTCTGAGTTAATAGTTTGCCCCCCCCCCACCCCCCCCCAACCCCCCTCCCTCCCAAATTCACCGACAACTCTTTCCCTCATTGAAGTAGTTAGGAGAGAAAAAAAAAAAACACTTGAAAAGCAAATGAACACAGGAAAAAAACACCATAATTAGGAAATGAACGCCTTGGTAAACAGCACAGCTTAAAATTCCAACGCAGATGAAATAACTAAATCTAAATGAAAGTAAATGAAAATCTATGAAATTTCAGCGTAACCATGCAATCGGAAAGTTCACAAATGCAATCATAAGTTTGCAAAATGGTCAAATTTAATTATCAAATGGTTTACCCATTTACTTTTTTTTTTTTTTTTTTAAAGTATTAAGGCAAAATGGCTTGCGCTGTCACCACGACAGAGCAGATGAGGATATTATTTTAGTCCGGGGTGAAAAAAAATTTAACTACAGCGGATTCGAACCGAGGTCTCCCGCACAGGAACCCAGTGTTCTAACCATTCGACCAAGCAGCCACTTGAACGGTTCAACGAAAAGAGAACTTAACTATTATAGATGATTGTCCATACTACTGTGTCCCGATTAAAATATAACTCAAAGCCGCATGCAATTGTTTTCTCGTAGACAGATACCCCAGATATATTAATGAAACGGCACAACAATAGAAATCGCACGTGTCTAACACGGTTAATGAAGTTAATGTCGCAGTCAATGTCTGCACCGACTTTGAGATAGTCCTCGAAGGTTGTTTGAAAAAAAAAAAAAAAAAACAGAAAATAGAAATCGTGTTTAATATGGTTATTGTGGCAAATATAGAAATAGTCTTGTTTGCTGTACCACGACCTACTCTATGTATTAGAGAAGGCGTTGGCTGCACGTAACTCGCCGGCGAATGGTGGAAGCCTTGCGTTCTAACTACGGCGCATGACTACGGCGCATGCGCAAATTCTAAGGTGGCTATAATTAGAAATCACTAACATTATAAATATTAGTTTCGAACATCATGGCTTAGATTGTGGTCATCTATCTCTAACAGTGACAGGTTAAATTTCTAACCATGATGGTTCAACATCCGGTATCAAAACAAACATATCCTGAAAAGTTTAGCTAAATTGGTTCAGTAGTTTCCGAGTCTATAAGGGGCAAACAAACACACAAACATTGATTTATATATATGTATATATATATATATATATATATATATATATATATATATATATATATATATATATATATATGCACATATCTCGTTATTTTGAAGCCCCACACTGGCTGTTGTCAGGGGCCGCAATATAATCTAACAGCTGAACGCGGTTTCCGGGACCTCGTGTGAGGCCCTGAAGGAGTTAAACTTACTTACTTATATGTGCATAACACATATATTTTGTCTCTGTGTTATAATCAATAATGACCAAGCGTATCTACATACAGCATACAGCGACCTGACCATCCCCCTTGTTTGATGCAATTTTCGTTATTTTGAAGCCTCAACTTGGCTGTTGCCAGGACCCGGAACATAACCTAACAGTTAAACGCGGTTTCCGTGACCTCTCCACGGGTAATCCTCATCCGCATGGTGGCACTTTGTGTTACCGGATGTTTATCGCTCTGTGTGATGACCTAAGTGTAGCAAAATTTACTTACTTACTCTGCAACATATGTAGCTTTTGCAGACGTACGTGTCTTTAAACTAGAAATAGGGAAGCAATTTTTTATTATTTAAAGCCCCACCCTGGTTTTTGTGGGGGACCTGAATATAGCTGGGCCACAGTTAATTGCGGCCATAACGGCTGAAAGGGGTTTCTGGGACCTCTCCACGGGTGATTCTCATCCGCATGGTGGCACTTTGAGTCACCGTGTGTTAATCGCTTGAGTGATGTCGTTGTGGGGTATAACAAGCAAGCAAGTAAACATGTAACGTATGTAGATACATATTGAAAGGAGCCTGCAACATTATACATATTAATGCTCAGATGGGTATGTAACTATATATTCTGACAATCTATTGTGTTGATACTTCATTAAGGGTAGCTGACAGAAGATTAAAAAAAAAACAAAGAATCTCGTATTGTACAGTTATGAAATGTAAAAACATACTAATTCTCTGAGGCATATGAGATGTGGTGTTTTAAAATAGAAAACTAACCACCTGAATTGACAAACACACACATACACACGCATACACACATATACACACATATACACATAATACACACACGTGAATGAAACCACTAACAAAACCGTTAGATATTGTTTTAAAAGTGGTAATACAGTGAAAGAATAAACTATGCCATTTGTGCATTTCAAATGAAAGGATCGGGTTTCTGGTTTCATTGTAAGCTGATGAATCGTCTGTAATCCACACCCACGCAAGCGAAAATCACATCATGCAATGAGATGTGTATTATTTATGCCTTTATTATTTATAGGTCTTAACTAATCAACAAGTGAACACTATCCCGGTGTGCCCACGCCCTTAGATATGACAAAACACCAGCTGCTACTTTCAAAGACCTAATACGTGTCAATGTATAGAATTAGTTTATTTGTAAGTAAAGCAAGTGGGGCTTATGTTAGCACAATGGACGTCGCAGCACTTGGGGCATTCCCATGAATGCTCAGTATTTTGACGTCGTAGACACTCCTCACCGAGGAGCTGGTTATAATGTCTTCCATATTGGCTTCGAGGGTGGCACAAATGTGCTTCACCACTCTGTACTCCTATGTCATGCAATGATGTTAGTGTTCAAGATTCGTCAAAATTCACTACTCTGTACAGCGTTGCCAGGTAAGAATTTGACGCTCGCCAATCACTGGAAAGCCAAAGGTTCAGAGACCACCAAGGCGAATTAAAAATTGTTGTACCTCTATTCCTGGGTCAATCCAGTCTAAAATTGATACCTGATATATTTTTGGAAGTAACGGCGACCGGCTTGATATATCACATTGAGTGCTGATTGGTTTGGAATATATATATATATATATATATATATATATATATATATATATATATACACATATATATATATATATATATATATATATATAAATATATAGGTCTGACACTGTACCATGCCACAAGTGCGTGTAAAGACTTTTACTTACATACGCTTCTAAAGAAAGTTTATGGAACCTTTTCCTGCAACTGACTTATACGGAGAAATCGGCATTCGATCGGAAATCTGTGGATATATTCTGCACGTACGTAGGGGCGTTGGGAAATGAACAGGTGGATAGACTGGCTGGTTCTAAAGCAGTGTGTGGTAAATTTATGCATGACCAGCTAAATGTGGTCAAGGTCTTTTAGGAACAGGTGAACAATGCGGATGCACGAATAGATCAATATGGTGTGGAGAGAATGGTACTCCTAGGAGTGACAAAAGGATCTATCTATTCGACACTCTACACTCAGAGGAAAGACAAGACGGATATACACATCAGACTGCTTTTTGCATCATCGGCACTGGAACTTTTTGTTGGCTGTCGGAGGTGATGGCAAATCGCTCATGGGGATATTTCGAATGCTGTGATGTCAGTTGTTAGATCAGAAATCAACACATCTCATGGCACTAGATCGTCGCGAGAGCTCCATGTCTTTAACTAAAATCTATTCGGATTGCGGAGTCGAATCCATTATCGTCGGGTAGATAGGCCCGCTCGCCAATCCTATACTGTGGTTCCTTTGTTAGGTTTTGACTGTCATTATTTCTGCTGTATCTGCTAAAATATTACAGAAAATTCACAAAGGGAAATAAAGAGAACGTCCAATTCGAACAAGTATTAAACTATAACGAATCTTGTTAACTCGGTTTCTGCCACCGCATACTGTTTCTTGCTAAGTTCACGCCCGTACAAACCTTATAAATGACCGAGCAAGGCCATTTCGATCAATTCCTTGGACTGTTTAGAAATGCAGGTCCCAGGAATCAGTCTGTTTAAACTTATTATTTCCCTCCACTGCTGGCAACGTTTTCTCAATCAGACGAAATCGTCTAACAGCCCAGGGCCTTGCAGTAAAGAGAAAACTTGTAATTTAGATTCTTCCTTTCTCGAACTTTCTTTTAAATTCCTCTATAAATCAACATTAAAGGAATATGTGAACAGCGCGGTTTCTGTTCAGGCCCTTTATAGCATTGGTTCCACTCAAGCTTTTTTTCCTGTTAAAAGAAAAAAGCAGTTTTCTGAAGGGTTGGATATTGACTTTGATGAAGATGTGCCAGGTCGCGCAAAGGCAGGCCTCTGTAATACTTTATGTCGATGTGAAGCTGTCTTATAAAAGAATAGTTAATATTAAATTTATTGCAAGTAACGAAGCCAGCCGACAAGCAGTGTTACCTCCCTTCCCGTTGTTGCCTCGTTGTGACGCAGGGCGTCTTCTATGTTGCAGGGGTGTTTGCGTCAGCGTTTGATCAGTGTAAATAATGTCTATGGGAGGTTGTGTTGTCGTGAGTCTCTCTGGGGTGTTCCAGGCGCCTGTGTATAAGTAAGAAGTACTGGAGGGGGGAAGCGCAGAAGGTGCGACGATTCTTGAGTATCGAAACTTGGATGTTTTTGTACTTCTACGTTCGTTGGTAGAGGGCCATATGGCTTTTTGTTGAGGGGCAGACAAAGTGCATAGGGGTTCATAGCAAAAGCGAACGGACATCACTGAGTGCAACAAAGCTTTGCATATGATATCACAACATCTAGTTTAAGAATGGAGATGGAGGCAGTCACTACTGCCTTCCACTGGCTTGAGAATCAGCTGTACAGACATGCTGTTATTGTAACTGATGATTTACAGAGCATGTAGAGAAAGGCGGAGACAGGCATGCTCCGTGCAAAGGGGCAAGCTTAACTTCAGAGGCTCCCAGGTAGTTAGTGTCCTTTAGATATTTTTTCCAGGTTATGCCGGTGTGTTGGGAAACGAGCAGGCAGATAGACTGGCCGGTTCTGACAACTTGGTGGTAAACTGATGCATTAAAAGCCAGACTTTGTGAGGGTCCTTTGGAGAAGAGTGAACAGTGCGGAGTCACCAATAGATCACTACGGTCTGAGGAGAATGACTGATATACAATTAAAAAATTACTGATACCATCGGAACTGAAATTTTTCGCTTGCTGCTGAATACGAGGACGGAGGGCTTATGTGAGTGTGGCGAGCGCTGTGGTGTCGACTCATAATTCAACATTCAACTAAATTCAACATAAGCCTTTATGCCCAGTGGACTTATAAATCTAGACCTATATTTTATAGACATAAACGACCTTCAGTGGCTGATAGGGTCAGCATAACACTGGCTGCCTTTCATTCCCATGATTCTACCTGATACCCACTTAAGGCTGGGTCGACCTAGGAGCCGAGGTTATGTTTTTTTTTAAAGCCTGTCTTTTCAGGATTTGAACCAACAACATTCAGATCCACAGGTGAGCAACTATATCCCTGTCGGGCAAACGTTTTTTTTTAAGCTAAAATTCCTAAGAGCGCTACACATGGACGAATTGAAATAGAAGCAAGTGATCGCCCTAGGAGGAGATGGATTGCAGACATTTAAAAGCTTCTATAAGGACACGGAGGCTGCTTATCTAGCAATAGATCGTAAAATGTTCCTCCCCATGACACTTAAGGTGTATTATGCTGATGATAATGTATATCTAAACAAAGGGTAATAATGTTGATGACGACGATGAAGATGATTATGATGATAACAATAATGTTTGCTATGACAGCAAAGCATTCAACTTAAAATATGTACTACTGATGTTGTGCTTCATAACATGCTTTTTATGACTAGTTCGAATAGCCTTTAGATGCTGCTTGTTTTACCTTGGATAATCGCTACGCATCACTGTACAAGGGAATTTATTTCCAAATAATCTAAACGCAGTGTCAGTTACTGTATATTCTATTTTAGAAGGGCACAGACCATTATTAGTGGGAAAAAAGCACACAAAAATGTCAATTTAGTAAAACACCAGCACTGGTGCAATTGTGAATTATAAGATCATTAAGACATTGGATATCTACGGTCATATGCAAAAATTCGTACTGGGCAGTAGAGGAATTTTTCGAGATATTTGTCATCATCATCAGTTTTTGAAAAAAATAGAGTAAAAAATGGTCACGTTCAACCAGCATCCTCGAGGAGAAAGTCTTAAGGTTATAACTGTGACCAGGTCATTTGCGTCATATAAAATGGCTTAACATTGCACTCCACTAAAAACCCTGAAAAATAACTACTGCATGACTTTTAAAACGCACTATAGTATGTATTTACCCCAGTACCATTTATCCCCCCCCCCCCACCCCTCCCACTTCTTTGAAACGCATTTTGATACTATATTTTACCACCAATATTTAGTAAAGCGTTACTTTGTATTCTAGGACTTTCCAGTCGAAACAACACTAAATGCAAACTCTAAAAATCACAACCGTGTTAGACATTGAAAGTGATCTGTCAAAGGTCATTTATTCTGAACACAGTCGACTTGTTTATTCTAGCCGTGGATTTCGCTACAGAATACTTTACAAATGTGCTGTGCACGCCAGCAGCAGCTCTGTCAAAATGTCTGCTCTACAGAAGGGAAAGTACACTGTACAAGTATGTTTTCAGACAGTGTTTAGTTTGAAGTGCACCAAAGCAGGAACACAAAACATATGGACAGGCAGGTAGTAAGTGAGTATATACTCAATTGGATTCGAAGGCCAGACATAGTAAAGTAAAAAGGAAAGATCTTTTTTTCACGCCTTTAGGCGCATCCGGCAAAGAGGAAGAGCACCCACCCATGTTTTCACAGACCAGTTGACAATAAGTGGGTAATGTGGTCAGCATTACGCCGGTCGTCTTTACTTCCCCATCACATAAATCCTGGTACATATTTCAGGCTAGGTCAACCTGCGACGCCCCATCGTCATTGTCAATTCTTTTTATGCCTAGTGGCACATGAGGCTACAGAGAGGACTTTCCATGCTCTCCTGTCCTGTGCAAAGCCCTATACCATGATAACAATCCACGTAGCCAGCAGTGGGTTTTGATCGCGGTACGTTGGAATTACGACTGGGACTCGCAAAGCCTAAACCACGGACGCCGCGAAGGCCAGATATGACAGGTTTTAAAAAAATGAATGGACGAGAAAACATAACAGAAATTCGAAGGTAAGATATTCATTTATATTTATGTTAGAAAGATTGCATGAAACGAAGAATATTTAAAAAACAAAGATATAGGAGCCTGAAAGAATACAGAAGGATATAACTAAGAAATCAGTAAATAAGAAGGGGGAACAGGTCATCATAGCAGATGTAGAGACGGTGAGCCATGAAATGGATAAGAAAAAAGAACGTGACAGATGCAGAAGTGGAGGACGAGGACCATGAAATCAGAACAAAATCTAATTAAAATTTAAAAAATAAGATGAAAGGAAGAAAAACTTTGTGCACAATGGGTGGGGTGGAGTGGCCTTGGAAAGGTATAAATTTGCAGAATATGACGAAGAAGAAGTAAAAGGATACTCTATGAGGCTGACGAAATTATTCAGATAAATAAGTTAACAAAAATATGTAATGTATTTTATACTACGACAGAGCCGAGGGAAGACATGAGAAGGAAGAACATGCCAACTGAAGATGTGGAAACATGAAAACATGAGGTGGAAGGATGTTGAAAAAAAAAAAATTGGTCAAGTCGTTTGACTAGCGCTCTGAAGGTAGTGGGTTCTATCCACGGCTGCGCCCTTCAGTTCGCGAGTATAATATTTACAGAGGTCCCTGGGGATAGTCGCCGGAGCTTCAGAGTTCGTGCTCTGTGTGGCTTCTTGGCAGGCGGCTAGCCCTTCCGTGGAGAGAGACCAAGCAATATGGGATAAAACCTGGTACAATTAGGTCGATCCACTCGTCTTTGACCTTCAACCTTTGGGGAAAAAACCACACTGAACAAATAATAAACGTGAACAGATAAGACAAAATCCAATTTCGATAAGAATAAAGACAGAACATGAAAGAAGAAAGCAGAAGTGATGGAGGAGACAAAGTAACACAAAGTTAAGAATCGTTTGGTACGGTTCTGCCAATTGAACTACAAAGAAGAAACTCCACAGGGCAGCATGTACACCAGGAGTATAACAATCATCAGTCCACAATTGTTTCGGCCCACGAGCTCAAGGACAATTTCAGAAGGTGTTGTCGATCTGAGTTCATGAAGCTCAGGCTTGATCTGCTCCTGCTGAACGTATTACCGGATGTTCTCGAACAGGGACAAGACGAAAATGGTGACTATGCAACAGGTACTGTGAGATTCGAAGTTGTTTTACATAAACCCTGATAAAGTCATACATGAAGGTGGTTAACAGTTGCGTAAACACTTGATTAGAGATATGATATGTAGACAGTCAAAACTTGCTGGCCATATTGCAGGAATGAACTGGAGAACTTTATGACAACCGCAATTTACAAAAATAAACAGAGGCAATGACGTATATACAGTGGAACCTACCAATCAAATACCTTTTTTTAATGTTTCTGTATTCTAGACAAAGCATTAAGGTCTACTGTGTTTGTAAATTGTTGCTGTGCTTGTTGTTCGACTTATGCTTCGTTAATAAAAATGTATGTATCCTTTGGTGCTATTTCAATGGTTTGAAATTAATTCAGTCCGCATTACAAAGTTATGGATTTCAAGCTGTACGATAGACATGGCCAATAAGACACCTTTTGGGTGGTGGGGGGGGGGGAGGAGGGTGCCTAGTTGACCATGTTCTTAGTGCACTTGTTTTTATAGCGAGGCGCACATGCCGTCTGGAAGTGACAGGTTCGATTTCCGGCGAGTAACTATAACTTTCGATTTGTATGTTGTCTAGTGTGTTCTTCTATCTTTCTACTTCTTTCTATAAGTACCGATCAATAATTTTTTTTTCAACTTTATTAATGACAACCGGAAGACTGACTGCAAACAGGGAAGAGGGGAAGGTAATAATGTGGTTTACTTGGCCACAATGATGGAGCAGGGCACCACTAAGTGGTGAATGTATGCCTGACAAGGGAGACCTTATGTGAGCAAGTGAACAATGCAGGGGCACGAACAGATCATTATGATATAGAGAGATAAGTACAACCAGGAGTGACCAGGGGAGTGACCAGAGGAGTGACGAGGGAAGTGACCAGGGGAGTGACCAGGGGAGTGACGAGGGGAGTGACGAGGGGATCTGGTAGACACTCTACATTCAGGACAAAATCAGGATTGACGTATAACCAAACTGCTAGCTGCACCATCGGAATTTGGTATTCCTTGATGGCTGCTGAAGATAAGGACGGACTACTGTGATGAGTGCTGTGATCTCACTTATTAGCTTAACACTAAACGAAGTAGGACAAGAGCACTGATATGATCCGTGAATCTGACGATGGCATGAAACGTAGCCTAACGTTTACCGGCAAGGTGCATGATGATGATGTGACTAATGCGCTTATCAACAACTGAAAACAGGAAGAAAATATAATAGTACAACTTCAGAACTAAAGAGTTAACGAATGAGAGCTGTAATCATCAGACAACGATTTTGAGTCGGCTGGTATAAATTGCGAGGTTCTGCAAGTGCAACGGACTGATATAATTCCTCCAAATGGGAAAAACGGGTAGGAATGGGGTGGAGGAGGGAAGGGGAATTTGTCTCATTTAAAAGGTTTATACAAAATATAATTTTACCTTTTTTTTTTTAACGAACAAAAATTTCAATAATGTGGTTCTAATTAGGAAACCTTTCAAACTATAGTGATCAATGGGAGCGCTTAACAAGACAGTAGAATGAGATCAGTTCTGCGCATGGACAGTATTCCTTGTTTCTCTGATCAGTACAGGTATTTGGTCAACTCGGCATTATAAATTTGATACTGGATAATTTTAAGAACCTTCTGGGAACTGCACCGGAATTCAGGAAAGGATAGAGCTGGTTGGCTAATTCGATATGCTCTAGACTGGGTTGTCAAAGTTACAGAATCAGTTAGGCATCTTATTCTCTAAACAAGCAGACATACATTATTTCACAAGTAAGCATCCTTTTTTTCCACAAGTGAACGTCCTATATTACATTAGAGAACATCCTTTCTTCCACTAGTCAATATCTTACATTCTCCCAGAAGACATCATCCATTCTCCTAGCGGACACCCTCAGTTATCCTAGCTGTCATCCACAATTTTCTTAGTGAACATCCACTATTCTAGCGAACATCCTCAAGTTTCCTAGTGAACATCCACTATTCTAGCGAACATCCTCAAGTTTCCTATTGAACATCCCCCATTCTCATAATGCCTGGCTCTCTAACGTAGTTGGCTAAACCGGATTGCGCGGTGACCGGTTGACGAACTCTTTGTGGTCCGGGTTCACTCCCGGGGGTAGGCAGAAAAGCCACATTTCTCACAGATTTACGGTATTTACAATAGAATCAAGGCCGAAAGGTTGCGATATTCATAATACCGAGTCTAAGGGTTTACAACTCATGGCTTCTGGATACTAAAACAAACAATCCTTTCTCATAACGGACATCCTCCATTCTGCTAGCGGATATCCTCCATTCTCCACTTGTGTCTGTTCTATTATGTACCGCAAATACGACAAAATGAAAACTAGATGTTTGTTTACAACAACAAAAATACTACCAACAAATAATTAATTACAGGCTGCATACCAAATTTCAACAACTTACACCTAACGGTTAATGAGTTTTTTTTAAAGTCCGGCAAGTCTTCTGGAAATGACTATAGTCATTACGTTATGTTCCTCTCTCATTCACTAATTTTGGTTTCACTCTTGCCAACTCTCTCACAGTGAAGTTGTTTACAGTCATTAGACTGACGGCCAAATTCATATCTCTCATCTTTTCCATTTCTCTAATCTTTCTCATTTCTCTCATCTTTCCTATTTCTCTCGTCTTTGTCCTTTTTCTCATCTTTGCAATTTTTTTCATCTTTCCCATTTCTCTCATCTTTCCCATTTCTCTCATCTTTCCCATTTCTCTCACCTCTCCCGTTTCTCTCATCTTTGCCATTTCTCTTATCTTTGCCAATTCTCTCATCTTTGCCATTTCTCTCATCTTTGCCATTTCTCTCATCTTTGCCATTTCTCTCATCTTTGCCATTTCTCTCATCTTTCCCATTTCTCTCATCTTTCCAATTTCTCTCATCTTTGCAATTTCTCTCATCTTTCCCATTTCTCTCATCTTTCCCATTTCTCTAATCTTTGCCCAGAGTTTATTGTTTACATTCTCCACTGATGTCCATCGCACATTTCATCTTTTACAGTGTGATGCTTATATAAAATAAATAGGGGTTTCCACGCCTTCGAGATGTTTTGAGAAAATAGTGCGAGGCCTGATTTTATAGACCAATCCCACCTTGAGATTTTCAACACACTATCCAATCTAACAATTGGTAGGAGCCTGTCCTACTACTAGGCGCGTCCACCATGTGTCTATTGGTGTAAAGACCTCTAGATATAGAGGTTAGCCACGAATATAATGAATAAGTGGCCGTGGACCAAAAGAGGTGATGGTCATTGAGAGAAGGCTAGTTAGTTGATAGGACAGCTGACTCTATAAAATACCTCAAAACTCTACGACATGGCCATCGGTGGGTAAGAGGCTCCATAACCCCCCCCCCCCCCCCCCCCCCCGCTGCCTTGCAAGTTAAGTCTCATTAGACAAAGGCTATTGGAGTGAAACAATATACAAACCGTCGGAAGTCAAGGCAAAACCATCGCTATATTATCCCTAGTAAATCATGCCTCAAAATATTACGAATTCAGATGATACATGCTGCAGGAGATCGCAGATTGTGGAGAGGCATGATCGCCCACGCCAGTTGTCAAAGCACTTAATGTTGATGATCTAGTCTACACGTTATATCTCTCACTTGATCGCTCCCAGAGATTTTCAACACACCATCCCATCTGCACACCTTATCCCTCACATGATCGCACTCGGAGATTTTCAACACACTATCCAATCTACACATTATATCTCTCACTTTATCACACCTCACCCAGAGATTTTCAACACACTATCCAATCTACACATTATATCTCTAAATTTATCACACCCAGAGATTTTCAACACACTATCAAAACTACACACTTCAACATATGATCGCACCCAGTGATTTTTAATACACTATCCATTGTATCTGCAAAATGCCGCTAGATCACAACTGAGAGGTTTCTAACGCATTCTGTAGTCTACATACTAGAACCCTCACCCACTCAGAGATTACCTATAGCCCAGTGGTTCTCAGCCTGCCGGTCGCGACCCTTTTCTGTGACGAGCGACCCTTTCACAGGGCTCGCCTAAGACCATTAGAAAACACACATTCGTTAAAGTTAAGAAGGAGGTAACTGTAATAAAAAGTCGCTGCATTAGGAACGTTGAGAGCCTCTTCAATTTAAAAATACATCCTTACCACTAGTAGTTACCGAGACCCCCTCAAATGCACACAGTTCACAAAAGCACCCAGAAGTGTCCAATAATTCACAACCACACAGTGGACGGTTGAAATGTAACTTTAATGTACCCTGATCACTCTCAGTGTCTACACCCTGCCACGCTGAAACTGCTTACTTCACTCCTTCCATTCTCACCTACTCTTCCTTTTACAGCCAACTCCTCCTCCTTCCACACTCACCTTCACCTCCCTCCACACTCACCTACTCACCCTTTCACGCTCACCCAGCCATTTCCTACTCTCCATCTCCCCTTTCATAGCAAGCCTTATGTGATCAATGCATTCTATCTGTGCTACCAGTTCAGCCATCAGTTTCTGTTAAAATCGAAAGCCCAAGTGTGCAATTAGCAGCACTGATGTACGCTCTCTTTCATACGCGCTAACGAGCCTTTAAATCGCGAACCAAAGACACGAAAGGAAGTGGAAAACACGAACATTACATCCTGAGCGGGAGGGGGCGGGAGTTTGCTGACGATAGTTTACTCAAGCGTTCCGTCCCCCTACATCTTATTTTATTTTCTGTTTTCGTACACACGTCAACTGGGGAAATACAGATGAGATGATGGTATGGTTCACCAGTTACTGCTTTATACAACGGAAGCTATTTACTGCGTGAGAAGTGTGTGATCACAATAGTGTTTCGGAAAATACACAGTCCGACAATTAAATAATGGGACTAATTATATTATAGCCAAAACAAATAACGCCATAAGTGAAGCAAAACGTGTCAACCTGTCGGGTGTCATTCATCTATGACCTGGAAAAGTTGGAACTCAGCCCGGGCAGCAGACGACAAGTAACCCACTACTTCCTATAGCTATGGAAAGTTGTGTCGTCACAAATGCAGTATGGAACCAAGAGCAAAAATCAATTCTGTTTCAGACCCGAAAAGGTAGTTTTAAGTAAGTTTAACTGCTAAGATAAGCTTATGAAGATCAATGTTTATCTCCTGAACTGAAGTGATATTCACGATTTAATACCGGTGTTGAAAAGAAGAAAAATGAATCGGGCCAGGATATACGTAATGAGAAATTCATTGTAAAGTCAGAGAACGGACAAGCGAAGACCGATATCCGACTGTCCAGGATAGCAGTTAAATAAAACTTAAAGGATAAGGGGTAAATAGGGCAGAGACAAAGACAGTTGTGTCTCCTCTTTTTCCTGCTTTTGTTATTTTTCTTCCTTATCTTCTTCTTCTTCTTCTTCTTCTTCTTCTTCTTCTTCTTCTTCTTCTGCTTCTGCTTCTGCTTCTGCTTCTGCTTCTGCTTCTGCTTCTGCTTCTGCTTCTTTTTCTTTTTCTTTTTCTTCTTCTTCTTCTTCTTCTTCTTCTTCTTCTTATTCTTCTGCTTCTGCTTCTGCTTCTGCTTCTTTTTCTTTTTTTTCTTCTTCTTCTTCTTCTTCTTCTTCTTCTTCTTCTTCTTCTTCTTCTTCTTCTTCTTCTTTTTCTTTTTCTTCTTCTTCTTCTTCTTCTTCTTCTTCTTCTTCTTCTTTTTCCTTTTCTTTTTCTTTTTTTTCTTCTTCTTCTTCTTCTTCTTCTTCTTCTTCTTCTTCTTCTTCTTCTTCTTCTTCTTCTTCTTCTTCTTCTTCTTCTTCTTCTTCTTCTTCTTCTTCTTCTTCTTCTTCTTCTTCTTCTTCTAGTGCTTTTCTTCTTTTTCGTCTTCTTCTTCTTCTTCTGCTAGTGCTTCTACTTCTTCTTCTTCTTCTGCTGCTGCTGCTGCTGCTGCTGATGCTGCTGCTGTTGCTTCTTCTTCTTCTTTTTCTTCTTCTTCTTCTTCTTCTTCTTCTTCTTCTTCTTCTTCTTCTTCTTCTTCTTCTTCTTCTTCTTCTTCTTCTTCTTCTTCTTCTTCTTCTTCTTCTTCTTCTTCTTCTTCTTCTTCTTCACAAACTACAGCTGTAAACTCGACAACAAGATCTAGTTGTTCGCCAACTTCTGGAGTTTGGCTTTGTTCCTGTTTTTAATGTGTTGTGTACATCCGTTCAACATATCTAGCTCATTTTTGTACATTTCACTGGTTCATTACATCTCAGGCAGACGAACTCCAAGTTTGAAGAAAACGATGATCCTGTCCACGTTGGCAGTGTCACAGTTAGGAAAGCGTCTCTATCTATCTATCTATCTACTTTTTTTTCTTTACCCCACCAGGATATCACACATGCGATAAATACCCGATGACACAAAGTGCCACCATGATGAAGATCACCCGTGGAGACGTCCCGGAAACCGCATTCAATAATTAGGCTATATTGCGGCCAGACAACAGCCAGACTGGGGCTTCAAATTAACAAAAAATTGCATTCCTCAAAGGGATAACGAAAAAAGACACTAAAACATGCACATCTATCTTCTTTTACCCCACCAGGACATCACACAAGCGATAAACATACGATGACACAAAATGCCACCATGTGGATGAGTATCACCCGTGGAGAGGTCACAGAAACCGCGTTCAGCCATTAGACCATATTTATGGTCAGAGTAAGGCTTTAAAAAACGAAAAATTGCATCCGACAAAGTAATGATGAAAAAAATAATCAAACATGTACATGGGTCTCCATATCTGAAAAGGTTCTGATAACACCAGAAAAAGTTCAACAACATCACGATGAAACAGAGTGCACGGGACGCAATAGCATAACGAAAGACACTTTAACCACAAGAAAGGAGCTTCACCGATCGTTTTTGACAAGTGGTGCACTTTATCCCCAGAGTTTCAGGAATGCTGATGGCGACTAATCCAATTGTTCTGAAAGCCGAAAGATTCATGTCAATTGAAAGTTGTCTCCCTTTTATTGATTAAAATGGCCTCCCATCTACCCGGCGTATCCCTCCGCTAGACTCTTCACATTTCACAAGACCCGGCAGTTTTAACGCTAGGGAAACGGTCCCTAGAGATAATTTAGACCAGCCATCGTTCAACCTTGTTGGGGAATGTAGCAATCGTTCGCTTCTCTTTCTTGAATTTAGACTTCTAGGTAAAAGATGCAATCCCTTTCTCTACTTCCTGGTGTTCAACTTTGTAGAGAAAAGCTGCAACCCCTCTGTCCTCTTTCTTAAATGCAGATTGATCGATTCTAACGGATATATACATTCAAAGTAATGAAATTGAAAAAGGTTGTAAGATATTTTATTTTTCAGATAGAGGATTTATTTCTTTTAGAGACACGGGTCTAGGGATGTGGAAAAATAAATAAAATCCGTGGAATGGCAATAGTAAAAAAAAATACTGTCGAATGCGCAGTTGCACACTTGAATCTAATTCTTATTTGTCTCATATATATATATATATATACACACACACACACGAAACCAAGTTCTCCATCCAGGATCGTAACATAAAGTGACATTAATTAAGTGACTGAAATAGATGTCAACTGTTTGGATGCAAATCTAACGGCGGCAGATCTCGGCCTTTTGGCTAAGACTAAAGTGTAGCTTTGCTGCACTGGTCTGGCCAAAAGAGCCCGGGATCGGTCACATCCACAATCACGGGAGAAACCCAATCGGCAATGCCATCTTAAAAAATATGCCGGGCGGTTTCCCCGTTCAGCCTGGATTACCGACGTAATATCCTTCGGGTGGTCGGGCGGCCAGGCTGGACATGTGGGGAGACCGACCCGGAAAAAAAAAAAAAGATTGCAGAAACCCCATACAACGTTATATTTGAACACCAGGTAATATGCTTAGAATATTCATTGATTGTCTTAATTTTTTTAATGTAATTAAGAAAAAAGTAGCAAAGAAATTACAGTTTATAGTTAATTTAGGTCAAACTGGAAGTTGTATTGTAGTTACCTCTTCTTCTTCACGTTCATTGGCTGTAAACTCTGGCGGAAAATTATGGTTGTTCGCCCACCTCTGGACTTGTGTCAGGTTGCATAATTTGAGTTTTGCCTGCACATCCGTTTTACAGATCTGGCTTATCTCTATGCAGCCTATTCGTTCCATGGCTCTCATGCACTCCAAATTGTAAGGAAACACCCCTAAAAAGTTGACTTTTACGACACGCTTTATAGGGGGGGGGGTGGGTGGGGGGGGGGGGAGTAGGACTAATCTTTTTCTTCCCTCGTGTGCTGAAGATTCAGTGTCTGGCTGCTAGCAGTACTTTAGGAAATGAAGTGCGGTCCACGTCAAGTTTAATTTCCTAATGTTTCGTTAGTGTCTTTTATAGATGTAGTCAACCACACACACACACACACACAAAATTATGCTTCAATGGATGGTGGTTTTCACAGGGACATAAACTCCCACTAAGCTATCCATGAGTCTCAGTATAAGTTAGTTGCGTATCCTTTACTGGACGTTGCAGAGCCAACCCCTAGGTTTTTCTAGGCAAATTTACGTCCAGTAGTTTGCCATTACTTTCTGGACAGTCGGCTTTCTTGATACCACTGTCGAAACCAAAGCAATGTGCATGGCCCGCAGCTGGGATCGAACCCGGCGTACCGGCATTACGAAGCATTCACATCGACTTAGCCACAAAGCCGACGAGTCTCAGTATAGAATCAATTTAATCGACATAATGCCAGACAATGTTACTAATAAAGGACCGCAAAATAACAGACAGAACTAAAATAAACTTTGAGAGAGAAAGACGACACAAGAAGGAGGATGAGGAGGGAAAAAAAGAGACGAAATTGAAAACCTAAAGGATAAATACAAAAAATAAAATTAAAAAAAAAAAAAACGCCGACCAAATGAAAGAATAAGTGAGGAAAGGAAAGGGGGAAAAAAAAAGAAGAAAAGTAAGAAAGAAAGAAATTAAACGTATGCAAAATCTTCAGAGAAGCCAACAGATAGTTGTTGGTCATAGTCTCAACCTCCCCGACTGTAGGCAGAGGATCACACTAACAGGACAATGGCTACCATCACCCGACCACCATGGTCACGGCCAAAAGAAAAGCAGTGGCACAGTAGCTTTTTCAAGATGTCAAGTTTGGTCATGATTTCACAACGTACACAAAATAGATGGATGTCTCGTCCCAGTGATTCACAAACTGTGCGTCGCGGCGCCACAGGGAGCCGCGACATTTTCAAAGGGGCGCTGCGAAATATTTGAAGATACACGAGTTTTTTGTGTTTTTATCTCTTACATACGAATAGTCATACTTATGTTAGGGTGCCGTTAAAAAATTTTAATTGAAAGAAGGCGCAGCGACTAAGAAACGTTTAGGAAACACTGTCTTATCCATATTGAAGAATTAGCCTGATCCGTGATCCTTAACCATGATTCTGGTGATCGTGTGAGTTGGCGAAACAAGACAGCCCACGCCCTTAACCACTGATCATAATGATGATGTTATCAGGGCTAAAGTACAGTTTAAACGGGAGAGGTAATAGCGCATTATTCACGCTTAAGATGTAACAAGCAACTCCAGCTATTCAAATGTAAACAATGACATAGCGCAAATGACATATGTCTTAGATTATTTCAAAGTCGATGACAGAGTGAACACATCAAAGAATGTTTTTTTTTTCGCCCCAGCTTAGTTTGCAATATAAAGCATGTGAGTTCCGAGTTCCATTATAGGAAAAGCAAGAAAAGACCAACTGCCCTAACAACAAGCATGTCACAGAAGTAGATTAATTGGGGGCATCTTTAGAAGTCAAAGTGCACATGCCTTAGAGGCAGGAAACAAAAAGTCTGCATACAGATAAGCCAGATCTGTAAAACGGTGAATCCCGATTCACTGTGGATACCAGGAAATGAGTTAGCGGACAGACTTGAAAAAAAAAAAAAAAAATGGAACAAAGGGAAAACAACACATCCATTCACTGTGATTAGCAGAAATCAAAACACGTATAAAAGGAAAATACGAGGAACTGTGGAGAGAACAAACCAACAGCGAACATCCACAAGACCCCATCAGCAGGCTCAACAGAAAGCAACATACAACAATTTTCCATCTGAGAACAGGACACTGCAAGCTCAACCACCACATGCACAGTGTGCATATCAGACAGGACCACAAACACTTTAGGACTATTTGCAGACCTGTCCATTCTATCTACAACTTCGAAACGAAACCTGGCATGAAGAGCAAAGTGTGCAGAGTGAGCTATGTGAAACTATGAAAGACCTGCAGCTGACTTTCGAGTTCATGGAGGCAACCCATCTTATCGTCTGACCTGAGCATACGAAACTGAACGCACGAAGAAGAAGAAGAAGAAGTAAAACAGATGAGCATGTAACACTCAGGTTCTGGAACAAGACTACAGTCCATAAGTGGACGGACAACCAGAGCTTTACAGCCGGCGAACTCAACGAAGAAGAAGAACATACAGTTAAGGATATTTCTTCTTCCTCTTGTTCTTGTAATCTACGTAGGGGCGTGTCCGCAAAGAAATTATTTTGAGGGATTTCCTCTCCTAATAATTATACAGGACTCGGGGTGCTCAACGGGCTTAAGTGTTGTTTGTTTGTTTGTTTGTTTGTTTTAGTATCCAGAAGCCATGAGTTGTTAACCCTCAGGCTCGGTATTATGGACATCGCAACCTTTCGGCCTTGATTCCATTGTAAATACCGTAAATCTGGGAGAAATGTGGCTTTTCTGTCCACCCCCGGGAGTGAACCCGGACCACAAGGAGTTCGTCCCTCGCTCACCTCGCAATCCGGTTTAGCCAACTACGCTAGAGAGACGGGCGGCTTAAGTGTTAAATGGCAGTAAAAATAATAATTTATTCGACGTAAAATAAAATGTAGAAACAAAATACTTAAAAAAAAAAATGTCTGACTATGCAGTAAGTTCTTCCTGCATACCAATTACAGATTGTGAATATCAGATTGCCTAGTGCCATTTTCCAGCTTCTCGAAAAGTTAATGTTCACTTAACATTATGTCTCTCTTTATCTATCCATCTTTCTCTCTCTCTCTCTCTCTCTCTCTCTTTCTCTCTCTCTCTTTCTCTCCTATTCTCTCTCTTATTATTTTTCTAAATATATATATATATATATATATATATATATATATATATATATATATATATATATATATATATAAATTGTGCACACACACACACACACATATATATATATATAAAACTGTCTCTTTCTTATGAATTTTCGTTTTCATTCTTCCTCACTCACTTCTCATTCACTCATCACTCACTCATCACTAACTTACTACCTCGCTTAATCACCTGCTTACGCAGGCATTCACGCACGCTCTCACTCACTCACCCACTCACTCACTTACTGTATGTGTACGTATGTGTACCGAGAAAGCAATCAGGTTAAACCGAGTTCAGCTAATTGTGAAGTATTGATTTTCAAGCTCAATTAGAATATGGGAAACGCCACGCTAGACCAGGGCTGTTCAAACATTTGCTTTCATCGTGATCCATCCTAATCTCGTGATATAGTAAAATAACTTTCTGACTTTGAGCGGAGTTTTAAAGTTGAGTTTTGTTTCCCACATCCATTAGACCTAAAATAAATGTCAGGAGATGTCATAGAAAGTAAAGGCAGTAAACTGACATTGCCTACATCACTCATCAAGTACATTGCCTACATCATCCATCAAGTTCCGACTGTGCTTTGAAAGTAAAGGTCTTAAACTCCACGCCCTAGCTCATAGGTCGACACGGACCTAGTCGGGACAAGGTAAAGTCCTGGGAAGTAAAGCGGCATGCAAGATGTTGACCACATCAGTAAACTAGTGACGAATAATCTGTGAAATATAAACCCAGATCTATAAGTATCTTTATAGATGAAAGCGTGTAAAATCGTCTTTTACTTTTATAGTGTCTCTTGGAGCAGCGGCGGCATGTAGTTAGGCGCTCCTCTGCTGTTCCGAAGGTCCTGGGTTGAATCCGCGCCAGGATGATTTGGAAAAAACAATCTACCAAACCTGAAAAAGCTAGCAAAGTAATTTCTTGGGAAGTAAAGGCGAACTGTGTGATGCCGATGACAACACCCATTTTTTTTTTCAATTATAAATATGAGCCACCCTTATATGGCATGCACGCCTGCGGTGTAAAAAATGTCATTTACTCACATTTACTTTTACTGATAGTGTCATTTAGACACTGACCATGCATAGGCTTTTATTATCTTGTCTCCACAATTACCAGTGATTCATCCTCTTTTTAATCATCATATGCCGTGTCCTTAAGCGTAAGTTGTCGTGTTTGGCCATCTAATACGATCATCAGCATCAGAGCTCAGTTCAGTGTTTTTGTCTCGCCCCATCCTTCTCACCAGGCCACCTAGGTATTTATCTGTTTATTTGTACCTACAAACAACGACACCGACAGCAACAAAGATAATTTCTACGACCTCCTGGTTGGTGTCATAAACAAAACTCCTAAGCACGACCTCCTTGTTGTAATGGGCGATTTTAATGCCAAGTTAGGGTCTGACAACAAAGGTGTTCAAAAATATATGGGAGTACACAGCCCAGGAGATATGAATCAAAACGGAGAGAGGCTAATTGAACTCTGTGAAATAGCAAATCTAACAGCAGCAAACTCCTTATTTCCGCATAAAGACATACATAAAATAACCTGGATTTCGCCAGATAACATAACAAAAAACCAGATAAATCATTTTTGCATCAGCGCCAAATTCCGTACATCAGTGCAAGACGTTAGAGCCTACAGGGGAGCTGATATTGGCAGTGATCATAATCTTTGTATTGCCAAACTAAAAATTAAACTCAAGTCTCTACTTAAACCACCCAGAAATAAGAAAATAAACTTACAAGACCTTTTGTCAAAAGATCATCAAAGCGCATTTAATGCAGAGATACTCACCACCTATGTAACCAAAACTAATAATGCGGATACTACAAATAACATAGACACAAATTGGGACTTTTTCAAGAACACACTGACGAACGCTGCAGTAAACACAGTTGGTTATGTACAAAAGCAGAAGAAGAAGTGGCTAAGCGACAACACTTGGTCAAAAATCCAAGAAAGGAAACAAGCAAAATTAACACTTTTATCCAAAAAAGACACATCTTCATACGAAAAATACAGCACGCTAGACAAAGAAGTGAAATCAAATGCAAGGAAAGACAAACAGAACTTCATACACGACCTCGCCTCCGATGCTGAAACAGCTGCCAAGATTGGAAACCACAAAGCCGTATTCCATATTATGAAACAACTGTGCAATCACTCACCTACACTAAATACACCCATTAAAGACAAGCAGGGTAAACTACTGCTATCCGACGACCAACAAACAAAGCGATGGGCAGAACATTTCAAGGAGATATTAAATAGGCCAAATCCTGACATCATTCCCAATTTAGAAGTAGAAATTATTACACCACCACTAATTGCCTCCAGCGAGTCATTCACAATAGAGGAGATTAAAACAGCTATTAAAAAATTAAGAATAAACAAAGCTACCGGAGAGGACAACATCTCAGGGGAAATGCTCAAAGCAGCGGATGAAAACACCCTGCAACATTTGCTCCAGCTGATGGATGAAGTCTGGCAAAACGAATACCCACCACAACAATGGAAAGATGGTGTAATCTTCAAATTACCTAAAAAAGGTGATTTATCCGATTGTAACAACTGGAGAGGCATCACCCTGCTTTCGATACCAGGGAAACTATTTTGTAGTATGCTACTAGAAAGATTGAAAAAATCCATAGATGAAAGAATAAGGGAAGAACAAGCCGGTTTTAGATCCAAGCGGTCATGCATAGACCACATCTTTACTCTTAGAATAATTGTTGAAGATTCTACAGAATTCCAGTCGAAATTATTGATCAACTTTGTCGACTTTCAAAAAGCCTTCGACAGTATCCATCGTCCAACACTCTGGAAATTGCTTAACATCTATGGTTTCCCCATCAAATATATCAACATCATAAAATCTTTTTATAATGAAACACGATGCTGTGTAAGAACTGATTCCGGCAATTCTGACTGGTTCCCGGTGGAAACAGGAGTGAAGCAAGGCTGTGTCCTATCGCCGATGCTTTTTGGTATAGCAATTGACTGGGTCATGCGCAAGTGCATAAATAACGCAAATTTAGGCATTACATGGGTTGACAAAATTCTGGAATTTAGGCATTACATGGGTTGACAAAATTCTGGAAGACCTAGACTTCGCCGACGACATAGCACTCCTGAGTTCAGAACACACAGACGCCCAAGAAAAAATCAATCGACTCCAGAATTTCTCAGAACAAATTGGACTCCAAATTAACACCGCAAAAACAAAAATTCTAGACCTTACCAACAGTTCAGTTGATATCACGCTGAACAACAACAGCCTTGAAAAAGTCAACAGTTTCACTTATCTAGGGAGCAAGATGTCATCTACAGGAGATACCGCACCAGAAATATCATTTAGAATAGCACTGGCATCTAGTGCCTTCAATAAACTGTCTAACATCTGGAAATCAAAGACACTTAGCAAACACACAAAACTCAAGATCTTCAATTCTTGTGTGATTCCAGTACTAACCTATGGATGCGAGAGCTGGAAATCAACGAAAACTCTAGACACACAATTAGACAGTTTTGAAAATAAATGCCTTAGAAGAATACTAAATTTCAAATGGTCAGATTTCCGAACCAATACACAAATAAGGCAAGAATCCAGGCAAGAGTATGTGTCTAATTTTATACGAAAACGCCGCTGGAACTATGTCGGCCACGCCCTTAGAATGGATAAATCAAGACTTCCTTACCAAGCCCTCATTTGGACACCACAGGGGAAAAGATCTCGTGGAAGACCAAGGGAAACCCTACGTAGAACTATCATCAGGGAAGGCTCGCTCATGGGCCACTCAAACATCCAAAACCTACAACGGATTGCAACGGACCGCCGTGCATGGAGAGTCGCGACCTCTGCCCTATGTGCCGCACTTGACACAAGAGGAAAGACTAACTAACTAACTAACTAACTAATTTGTATTTTTTTTTTTTGGGGGGGGGGGGGGGGGGGGGGGCTTTCCTCTTGCTCTGTTTCCATCAATCTTGTTACCAGGTTATCACGTCAAGTCCTTCTTATATTAACCCCCCCCCCCCCACACACACACACACACAAAGTAATGAGCAATGATTAGAACTACAACGTTTACAAAGAGGTAAGTCAAAGCAATATTAGTAACATAATGTATCAGAAGTTATCCCAGCTGTTACCAATCGGCTAAGACTTAATAAAGACGTTTTTTATTCTCAAAGACCTGCCACGGGCCCTCCACATTTAAATAGTCGAACGGAAGAACTCATTGTAATTTATAAATATTAGAATAGCAAAGAACAATTTGTCCTCTTAAAAATAGTAATATCACAAAACGCGGACCTCTAATTAGGAAAGCCTGCTCTATGCGTACCACCAAAATACAAACTCTAAGACTGCCCCGAACTGGACAAATTTTTGGTAAAAAAAGAACACAAGGGGTAAGGACACTCTATCGACCACTGAATGAGCTAAAAAGACAGAAAAATGTACACTTAAGTCAAAATTGCAGATATACACAACGTATTTCACGCGAACGAAGGAAAAGGAAGACAGAAAAAAAAATCTCGATTACGAAATCATGCAAAGAGCATGGAATTTTGCTAGCTAACAATACGAATTATAACAAACGAAAGATATTGTCAAAGGTGTGTCAAACCTTTAGTGAGCAGACGAAGAAGCAATTGCCATTGTTCGATCGATCGATCTGCTTCCTACCTCTGGGGTTTACCATACTATCCGGATATTAAGGAATGGTTTGGTTTGGTAAGGAATCTCAATCTTTATTGCTAGAGCAACAAGGCAGACCAGTTTCAACCACCAATTAGTGTATAATTCTTCTTCTTAAAGTCCATACCGTGTAGTCATGACCATCCACAACCGTCTGTCTCGTTTACTCTGACACAGATGATCTTCCATGTCATGATGTCAAACTGTCCAGCATCTGTTCACACGGTCTCCATTTGCCTCTCATCCCCTCCAACTCTCCTAACGGCACGATGCACTCCAGTTTTCTCCTTCTCATCATATGACCATAGAATGTAGATTTGTCTGTTTCTGATGTGGGCAATCAGTTCTCTTCGTCAGCCAGTTTCATTATTTTTTTTTTTATTTGTCCATGGTATTCTTATCATTCATCTATTAAATAACATCTCCGCATCTTCCAAATAAGTTTTCACTAATTTACTATCTGTCCATGATTCACATTGTATATCAATAGAGGATTTATTCATTTTAAGAATTCTCTTTCTCGTCTCAATTGACAAAGAATGTATCATTAGGGCACCAGAAACTGCACATCAACCAGGTTTAACCTGTAGTTCCATACCGGCAAGGACGTTGATATCGTTCGGATAAATGTTCAAATATAAGACCGCGGATAGAATTGTCTGTGACGTCAAACCTCAATCAGCAGATCAGTGAAAGTTAATCAACTATTATATTATTACTTTTTAATGTGTTTCAGTTTTCTTCCTTCTCTCTCCTCTTCTCTCCCTCAACATTCTCCATCGTTGACTTCTCCTGTCTTCACTTTATCCTCCTTGTTCCCTTTTCGTTTTCTTCTTCCTTTTTCTTCCTTTTTCTTCTTCTTCTTCTTCTTCTTCTTCTTCTTCTTCTTCTTCTTCTTCTTCTTCTTCTTCTTCTTCTTCTTCTTCTTCTTCTTCTTCTTCTTCTTCTTCTTCTTCTTCTTCTTCTTCTTCTTCTTCTTCTTCTTCTTCTTTTTATATATATATATACATATATATATATATATATATATATATATATATATATATATATATAATATATATATATATAAGACAATGTATTGATCGACAATCTTAGGAAAAAGTAGAAAGATAGAAAGACATATTAGCTAGTGTGTCATTCTATCTTTTTACTTCTTTATATGACTATCGATCAATACATAGTCTTATATATATATATATATATATATATATATATAATGTTGTTTCAACCGTTATAGAGAGCTGGTGTTTCTACTGCCTGCTTCTTTTTTTTTTTAGAGGACTTTTGCTACAGACCTTTGAGAATGCTTTGTTTAACCTTTGTGGTGGTCTGGCACTACATTTGTTACAGAAGGTTGACGTTGGCAAACATAATAGATTGATGGCCTGGGAAGTTAAATTCTTTTACAAAACTGAGAGATTGTTAAGTAAACAGAAAGGGTGTCTCTGCACGATATTAGGATGTAAGGGATTTGTTACTAAACCCGTTTTGTAGATCATTCCCATGGAAGTTCTGGTCAATATTAAGCAGCTGCTTTGTTTAGTCCTTACAGCATTTTTTGTGTGATCATATTAGACTGGGTCAACCCGAGATTAGTTTGCAGTAATCGTCACTCAGAATCTTCACTTAGAACAGTGTTTTCCAAGCTTTTATTAGTAGCAAGCGTTAGTAGCTCCGTCTCCCACCCACCACCCCACCCCCCCCCCCCCCCCCCCCCCCCCCCCCAATAATTACTTTTCCACTGCGTCCTAACCTAAGTAAAAGTTTACCTTAACGTGTGTGAGAAATAAAGAAAAAAAAAACTTTAAAAAAAACTCGTGTATTTCAAATATTTCGCGGCTCCCCTGTGAAGAAGTCGCGGCTCACGGCAGCTCTGCGGCGCACAGTTTTGGAATCACTGATTTAGAAGGGTCTTTACAGAGCACTGCTCCCATCACAGCCCGCCTGAAAGAGATATGATTCCTCCCATGTCAATCATCTATTGCTCTTTCTTGCCCAGTGTTTCACTTGTGTCCGGTGCCCAGCTTTGTGCTGGTCGGTCCATGCCTTTCTCTCCTGGCACATGTCGCTCATTACTGGTTTATAGATGCCCAAAGTCCTGTTTTTGAGCATAAAAGCTGTTCACGAAACACTTTTCCTCGTTGTTCGAATCTTTCTGAATGTCAAAATCTATTTGTTGTTCATTTATTGATAACTGGTATTCATAGACCCATTATGTGAATTTCAGCTCAAACGATTCGATTTTCTACCTTTCTTCTCTATAAACAAAAATAAAAATCATAGAAGTTTGCAAGACAGGATAGCCATACAGATTTTCAGATGTAAGACCATGTTATCTAGCAAGTATTTCCCATTAAAAACATTTCCGGAGGTTAAACACTATTTTCCAGGCATTAAACACAGTAACACGCAAATGGACGCACACAGAAGCAGCCCTAAAAGGAGATGGACTAAATTAGTTACTGACAACCTAGGATTTCTTAACATCGGGAACCGAGCTCGCGCTAACATAGATGTCTATAATCAGTTAAGCTATGACGCCATGCAGTACAATGCAGATATTGACGAAAGAAAAAATATTCCAGTTGGTAGTGACGTGTTTAGTTATTAAGACATCAACGCGGCAGTAAAACAAAACATTATCCAAACACATGTTTAATTAAACATTTCGGGGTCAGTGAGTTCAGACACGCACATACAAAGAGGGAGTTAAGGTCACACATATAATCACAGTAACCGACAGAGGATCAGAAAGGTCAGTGCATCTGCATGCAGGTGCAGCAACAGCAGTTAAAACATCGGCGCAATTACGTCAGAGCACTGGTTTTCAAACTGGCAGCGCGTCCACAAGACGGCGCAAGGAAGTTTGAAGGAAGCGTCAGGAAAAATCGAAACAAAGTTAATTTGTACCTTTAATGTCTGTTGTACTAACATCTTTTGTTTCAGTTTAATTATAAGCATCATCATCATCATGTAGCAGGTCCTTTGTAGAACGTCGCTCTCATCACAGTCTGCCTGAAAGAAACTCGGTCTCTCGCCAGTTTTCCTCTTGCACTTTCATACTCAAGAAGTCACTTATATTCTGTGCCCATCTTCACGTTGGTCGGCCCCTGCCACTCCTGCCTGGCACCATGTCCTCTGCTATAACTTTTTCCAGTCCGCCGTGGCGATTGATATGACTAAAATATTTCAGCTTCCGAGACAGGATGCTGTTTATTAGCCGATCTTCCTTGATGTTAAGATCTTTCAAGATGTCAGCATTTCTCCTCTTTTTCGTCCAAGATATTCTGAGAAACTTTTTATAGCATTTCAGCTCAATTATAAGCAACTAAGTAAAGAAAAAATACATTATAATAAAAACGGCAGGGATGTTTTTGTTTTCATGAGCCGTATGTACATCTACAAATATATATATATATATATATATATATATATATATATATATATATATATATATATATATATGTATGTATATATATATATATATATATATATCTATATATATATATATATATATATATATATATATAAAACGTGAAACAACTTGCACTCAATTATATATTAAGTATAGCGGGGGGGGGGGGGGGGGGGTGGATGTCTCACTATAAACTCAACGAGGAAAGAGACACTTAAAAAGGGTTGAATACCACTGTGTTAGAGGAAATAACTCATTTCGTGCTCATTGAATTTTGCTGCAGGGAACTAAGCACTTACAGATATTTAAACCCGCAATATACAATTTATACATTCAGTTACCGTTTGGAGATAATGGCATTCTCTTTTCATAACTTCCCAAACCAGCTCAATTATATATTTCCTATTGTGTAGTTCGACAAGGCAGTTAGACATCATCATTCTCAATCAACATGCCCCTTACATAACATCGCTCTCGTGACAGCGCGCCTAAACGTCTCTGTTTATCTAGCCAATTCTCCAGCTTTGTGTGCTTTCATAGTCAATGCATCTTCAATGTACTGTATCCACCGTCGCTGAGGTCGCTCTCTGAGTCATTTCCCGGAAACGACACCATCTATCACCGTCTTTCCAGATCAATATGATTTTGACATGTCCAAAATACCTCAGCTTTCTGGAGACGATGCTGTTTACGTGCCAGTTTTCCTTGATGTTCAGGGCATGCAGAATATCGACATTTCCCTTTTTCTTCGTTTTGGGTTTTCTAAGAACCTTTCTGTATCATTTCATTTGAAAAGCCCCCGATTTTCTTCGTCAAAGACTGAATGAGAATCCGCGACTGCATCCACAAGTTGCCACGGGGAAGATGCATGATCAAAATAATTTCACTTCAACGTGCTTGCAGGTGCTATCTGGGCTGCCATACCGTTGTAGCAAAAGATCATCACAAACACTTCTGCTAAGAAATCATCTACAGGCGACCTCGTTTCAAATTATGTAGGAAATGTGAAACTGCGTTCACAGTCTCTAAGCCACAGCCTGGGTAAAACAAATCTTACGAAAAAATTAAAATGCTATTTCAGTTCTAACGCAACGTCACCGACAATTAGAGAACCACTAAGGACACTGAAGAAAAGTCAAAAATACCCCAAAACTCAATATAAAATAGGAGTAAAATAAAAAATGAAGCAATTATTTAAAACAAAACAATGTGTGGTCGTTAGTCGTTGAACGAGGTCCCAGCTTCCCTGCAGATGAGTTACCCCATAACTGCTGGGTTCTTGTTATGGTGGAAATCATACAAAATGTCCTTCCCTGTCTTATTTTAAAATCACTAAAAAACGTGTCAGTCCTAGCAAAATCATGAAGCTTGTACATGCAAAGTAAATGCATGAGGCAGCTGTAAGATATGATACAACTAATGAACCACACTAGAAATATAGCTTACTATTGATGCAAGAAATCATTTTCGGAAGCCAGTATTGCACACTTAATACTGCGAAATTAGACACCAATCCAAACGTAGTCGGTCGCTAACAATTTTTAGTGCAGTTCACAACAGAGAGCTGTCGCAGGCATAACAGAAACATCACACATGAATTCAGAGCTCACAGTGTCGCACTAAGCATTCATGTATACATACATACATATATATATATATATATATATATATATATATATATATATATATATATATAAAGAGAGAGAGAGAGAGAGAGAGAGAGAGAGATATTCGCTGTGAAGCTTTAGTTTATACTTCTAATATCACCTCTGTTATATTTTCTATTTGCTGTGCAGCGCTCAATAATAATAATAATAATAATAATAATAATAATAATAATAATAATAATAATAATAATAATAATAATAATAATAATAATAGCGAAAAGACAATAGAACACAGACATCAAATGAACATCGCTTTCATAGATCAAGAAAAAGCTTTCGATAGAGTAAACAGAAATTTATTATGGAAAGTTCTTGAAAACTACGGTATAAATGGAACAATTTTAGATTGTGTTAGGGCTATTTATAGACAAAGTGAAAGCGCCATTAGAACAAGAGCTGGCATCACAGACTGGTTCCCAGTAACATCAGGAGTAAGACAAGGTTGTGTATTATCACCTTTACTTTTCATAATATTTATGGACAATATTTAATAAAATAGACATAACACCAACAGATGTCGATAAACAGGAGGACTTCAATGAGCTGCTCTTTGCCGACGATCAATGCATATTTCACAGTGATAGTAAACAGCTGCAAGACCACATGAACCTACTACACGAAAGTTGCCTCAAGCATCATATGAAGATCAATACTGAAAAGACAGAAGTCATGAGCATAAGTAGAGAGCAACAGACCATCGACATAAAGATTCTAGATCACAGCCTAAAACAAGTGCAAGAATTTAAATACCTGGGAAGTATCTTTACATCCAATGGTAAAATAGACAGAGAGATTGAAGCAAGAATCCAACAAGCCAACAATGTCGCATACCAGCTTGCCCCAATTTTAAAACACCCTGCTGTCCCAGCTGAGATAAAAAGACAAATTATAAATACAATCTTTATACCGACATTAGGTTATCAATGTCAGACTTGGACATTAACAAAAGAACATGAGAGAAGACTAGCCACCTGTGAAATGAGATGTTTGAGAATGGCTGCGAATAAAACCAGAAGAGATCGAGTGAGAAACGATGTGATTACAAGAACTATTGGAACCATACCCATCGTTAAATTTACTGAAAAGCAAAGAATGAAATGGTTTGGTCACCTAATGAGAATGGAACCAACGATGCCAGCATCAAGAGCATACAACATGAAAATCGAAACAACAAGAGGCAGGGGAAGACCAAGAAGAAGATGGATTCAAATAACAAAAAATGTCGTCCTAAAAAGGACGAAACTGAATAATTATTATGTATGTATAATACCTATACTGATTTCAGCAAGTAAGACTTTATTTTATATTATTAATTACACATCCACCCACTGCTCTCATTCTATCACGTTAAATAGTAAATTTAGCGACACAAAATAAATATATAATTTAAAAATTAAAATTTACTATTTTAGTTAAATATAACGAATTGACAGGGAAATGCATAAATGAAAATGAAAGAATATTTGCCATCTTGTACAAATTTACCGCATTGCCTTGTAAACTCCCAGAGCCACCATTTATATTCCTTTGAATCACATCTGTTTTCCCATGTATTGATTTTTTTTAGGTGGACAGCGACGGACATACTTGGGTGAATGCCTACAGGCGTTGGCAACAGGACAGGAAATAGATCTTACGTTATGTATAACTAAGATGACAGGGAGTAGATCTTACGTTATGTATAACTGAGATGGCAGGGAGTAGATCTTACGTTATGTATAACTGAGATGACAGGGAGTAGACCTTACGTTATGTATAACTGAGATGACAGGGAGTAGACCTTACGTTATGTATAACTGAGATGACAGGGAGTAGACTTTACGTTATGTATAACTGAGATGACAGGGAGTAGACCTTACGTTATGTATAACTGAGATGACAGGGAGTAGACCTCACGTTATGTATAACTGAGATGACAGGGAGTAGATCTTACGTTATGTATAACTGAGATGACAGGGAGTAGACCTTACGTTATGTATAACTGAGATGACAGGGAGTAGACCTTACGTTATGTATAACTGAGATGACAGGGAGTAGACCTTACGTTATGTATAACTGAGATGACAGGGAGTAGACCTTACGTTATGTATAACTGAGATGACAGGGAGTAGACCTCACGTTATGTATAACTGAGATGACATGAAGTAGACCTTACGGTATGTATAACTGAGATGACAGGGAGTAGACCTTACGTTATGTATAACTGAGATGACAGCGAGTAGACCTCACGTTATGTATAACTGAGATGACAGGGAGTAGACCTTACGTTATGTATAACTGAGATGACAGGGAGTAGACTTCACGTTATGTATAACTGAGATGACAGGGAGTAGACCTTACGTTATGTATAACTGAGATGACAGGAAGTAGACCTTACGTTATGTATAACTGAGATGACAGGGAGTAAACCTTACGTTATGTATAACTGAGACGACAGGGAGTAGACCTCACGTTATGTATAACTGAGATGACAGGGAGTAGACCTCACGTTATGTATAACTGAGATGACAGGAAGTAGACCTCACGTAATGTATAACTGAGATGACAGGGAGTAGACCTCACGTAATGTATAACTGATATGACAGGGAGTAGACCTCACGTTATGTATAACTGAGACGACAGGGAGTAGACCTCACGTAATGTATAACTGATATGACAGGGAGTAGACCTCACGTTATGTACAACTGAGATGACAGGGAGTAGACCTCACGTTATGTATAACTGAGATGACAGGGAGTAAACCTTACGTTATGTATAACTGAGATGACAGGGAGTAAACCTTACGTTATGTATAACTGAGATGACAGGGAGTAGACCTCACGTTATGTATAACTGAGATGACAGGGAGTAGACCTCACGGTATGTATAACTGAGATGACAGGGAGTAGACCTTACGTTATGTATAACTGAGATGACAGGGAGTAGACCTTACGTTATGTATAACTGAGATGACAGGGAGTAAACCTCACGGTATGTATAACTGAGATGACAGGGAGTTTCCCTCACGTTATGTTATACCTGAGATGATTTTTATCAGCAATATTTAGTAGTCAGGTCTGGTATATTTATACTAAGAGCTCAGAGCTGTAAACCGGGCCGATGTGGCTGGCTGGTTAGATGGCCTTACCATGACAAAAGGGGGAAACAGTAAAGGACTATTTCCTACGCCTTCAAACGTCTTGGGCGTATAGGGCTAGATCTATATTTTATCGACTAATCGGCTGTGATTGGTTGATGTGGTCAACATCACGCCGGCCGCCTTTACATCGCAGGACCTTTACCTGGTACCCATTCAAGGCTGGGTCGACTTGGGAGCCAAGGTAATTGTTGAAAAAAAGTCCAGCTCTGTCAGAATCCGAACCCACGACCCTCTGATTCACAGGCAAGCGTCTAACCGCTACACTATGGTGGTTTTCTACCATGAAAGTAGATATGGTTAAATTTCAAACAGTAAAAAAAGTAAGGGACTCTTTTCTACAGTAGTATTGGGTATAGAAGGATAGAGCTATTCTTTTTTTTTTGTTGACCAAGTGAGAACTTGGTGTGTAATGTGGTCAGTAATATGTCAGCCGCTTTTAATTCACGCTTTATACGCGGCACCCATTTAGTGCTGTGTAATTTTTGTAAGAAAGAAAAAGCCCGCCCTCTCCACCCCCGCCTCCCGCGCGGTAACACGACTTCTGACGGATATTTGGTAATGTTGCCATTACCTCCTAGGTCGACCTAACCTACTATAGATACCAGGTCATGTCCTGGGAAGTAAAGGAGCAGATGTTATGTGCACCACCTTCACCACAGAAAGCCTAGTGGTGGACAGTCTAGCGTAGCGATTCTCAACCTATGGGTCGCGACCCTTTTGTGGCTACAACGACCCTTTAACAGGGGTCGACTAAGACCATCGGAAAACACATATTCACTGAAGTTATGAAGTAGCAACGAGAATAATTTTATGTTCGGGGGTCGCCACAACGTGAGGAACTGTGTTAAAGGGTCGCGGCATTAGGAAGGTTAAGAACCACTGGTCTAGCGTAAAATGCCTGATGTGTCCCAGGCGTAAACAGGATACTTTCCCTTGATGTTGTTGTTGTTGTTGTTGTTGTTGTTGTTGTTATTGGTATTATTGCTCAATACTCATTTGGCCAGGAACAGCGTGCCGGCTGGCTAACAACTCTAGGTTCTCAGAAACACTAACCACCCCCACTGCTTACATAAAGAACCAAACAAAAATATTCCCTTAGCTTTTAGTTTTAAAAATAATTTTTGAAAAAAAAAACATTTTATTATTTCATTTAAATTTAAAACAGAAAAATGTTGTATAACGGATTATCACAAACACAGATGCTCTGAATTAAAAATTACGAGACGCCCCCACCTTGTGGGGAGGCACAGATAAATGATTTCGGTCTGAAAAGAAAGGCGCTGCGGTGAGTTACAAGGGGATCTGGCCAACCCCTCAGCACACAAGGGAACGGCGAGACGAATGTACAATTAGACACTTACTGGTAACATCAGAACTGGAACTCTTCGCTTGCTGCTGAAGATAGGACGGAGCGCTTATGTTAGAGTACCGAGTGCTATCATGATGATTCTTAAATCAACATTCTGTTTTTCCAATTGTCAACGAAGGTTGCAACTTTTCTTGTTTGTTCACGTTGACCTTGGTTATTCCAACTGTTTGCTTTTTCGGTTTAGTTGCTTGGTCACAGTTTGTGCCGTATTCATTACTAAGTAAATTAAGACGACTTTGGTCGAATCGTTACGTTGTATTTGTGTGCGTCTTTTCCATTCTCTCCGCTGAGCTTTCTAGCCAAATTTATATTGTATTTAGTACTCGAATAGATCTAGTTTAGCTGACGGTATCAATGTGGTTACAGGGAACCGAACAATTCTGTAGGGAATCCAGATCTATCTGAATGACGTGGTCATGGCGTATCGATCCGTTGAGTTTAAAGTCCTGCTAACGCAATCTCACACTATGAGCTGTGACATTCTGCGATGAGATGTCTATGAACGATATGAGTGATTGCTACACGGAATCAGGGAACTAATGGATGTAGTGACACACATACCGGCCCGCGCACTCACATATATGTGTGTGTATGGATCACTGTTGTAGGCAGATATTAATTTTGTCTGTAGACTGTAGAGCGATGAAGCTAGAAGCGTCCATTCCAGATGACACGCCTATCTTTACAAATATTTAACTGAGTAACCATAATATATTTATTTACTATTCTGAACATTCTCTCTCTCTCTCTCTCTCTCTCTCTCTCTCTCTCTCTCTCTCTCTTTCTCTCTCTTTCTCTCTCTTTCTCGCTCTCTCTCTCTCTCTCTATCTATCTATCTATCTCTCTCCGTCTCTCTTCCCGCTCTCCCTATAGTTTGCGTCTCTTGTACTTGCTATCGAAATCTTCCATCAGTTTTACTCGTTATCTTATTCTCTCTATCTCATTTCACATGACTCTCACTCTCTCAATGACTTCAATTCAAACACTCTCCTCTCTCTCTCTCTCTCTCTCTCTCTCTCTCTCTATATATATATATATATATATATATATATATATATATATATATATATATATATACACACAACATATATGTAAGCAATAATTCACTCCTTTTCTCGCTCCCCCCCCCCCCCCCCCCCCCCCCACCCTTCTCTCTCTCTCTCACATACGCATTTACTTAAATCTATTTATACCGCACTCTCTCGTCCATCTCTGAGCATGTTATTATGTATGTGTCCTCCAATCATTATAATGGGCTCTTAGATTTCATTTCCGGTGAATGCTCTCGTGCGGCAGGCATAATCAAGCCATTAGGCCTGCAATCTTTCAACATTTCTCCTCCGTTTGAACTCACCTGACCACGCTTAGATCCTGTCTAATACATTCTAAATCAAGGCCACTGTTTCTAATATTGTTATTTACGGTCGTTTCCTTTAATCAGTTTACATTTTTTATTAAACAGACAACATTTCGTCATAAAACTAAAAGGAATATAATGAATGGGAGATTCAAATTACAGGAAGAGCAGCCGTAGTGTAGCAGCTAGGTCAGGAGGTAGTGTGTTCGGGTCCTGAGGTAGCCAGACTTCTTTGGGAAATGCCCTTGGCTCCCAGTTCGACCTATCATTGAGTGGGAGGCAGGTAAAGTCCAGGGAAGTAAAGGCGGCCGGGGTGATGCGGACTATATCAGCCACCAAGTGCCGATCGCGATCGGTCTATACAAATTTAGGCCTAGATCTACAGGCCACAAATTCCTAAGGTAAAAAGGTCATGAATTAATAATTATAATTTTTTTTTGTTTTTACTTTATTTCAAATGCCAGGGCGAGGAGAATTGAAACCAAGGACACGTGGGCAAGCTGCATTTTATGGGGCAGGTTTAAGGACAACATCGCGAAAGCTTAATGAGGATTATCAATCCCTAGGGGCATAAACAGCAGAAGAATAACAAGAGGAAAAATACACTGGTAAAGAACAGGCCAATATCATTGTACTTGGCTCCCAGACAGACCCAAGCTTGAGTGGATCCGCGGTGCAGTCCTGGGAAGTAAATGTGGCCGGGGTGATGCTGACGACATCACCTACCAAGTGCCGATTAGTTTATACAGATTCAGGTCTATCCCAGTATGCTCAATACGCCTGAAGGTGTGGAAAAAGGTCCTTTAATTCTTTTTAACTTGTTTTAATACCTCTGTCGTTTTGAGTTTACTGTAACGTGTGTCGGAGCTTCAACTGGCCAGAAAGATATGTGGATTTTTTTTATAAAAACACTTCAGTTAAATTATTTTCTGCACTTCCGTTTGTGATTGTAAAATTGTCTATTTCATGTTCTAATGAAGGCTTTTTAACCGCAACGTTCATCAGTAACTGCACCGGTAAATGATTTCATAGAGCATTAAAGAATCAAATGATTTGGGCATCAGGTAAACATTGAACAGCAAGCTATACAGCAAAATAAGCCAGCAGCTAGAGCGTACTACATGAGAACAGCAGGCTATACGGCAAGAGGCCGACCGAGAAAAATATGGGTGGAGTGAGTAAAAGTGACACTACAGAAACGCAATATATCATCAACACAAGCCGCACAATTAGGAAAGACAGGAGATCTAACTCCCCTCTGTGACACTTTCCGGCATAAGCAATAGAAGTAAGTAAGTAAAGGTCCCTTTTCCATTACTTGAGGCGTATAGGGCATATATGGCTAGACCTACACTTTTATAGACCAAACAGCACAAGATAGGTGGTGTGGCCAGCATCACGACAGTCGCCTTTACTTCCCGGGACTGCACCCGGTACCCACTTAAGGCTGGGTCGACCTGGGAGTGAAGGTCATTTTTGAAAACGACCTGGCTCCACCAGAGAGCGAACCCACGATCTTCGGATCCGCACGGGGGCTTAGCCGCTATTCCACGGCGACTTCTATAAGCAGTAGGAGGAAAGATAAACGAAGAAGAATATTACGGTCGGCCTCCTGAAACTACTGTTAAAACCAACGCAAGGCGCATGGCCCGCAGCTGGGATCGAACAGGGAACCCCGGTATTACGAAGAATTCGCATCGACTTAGCCAAAGAGCCGACAATGTTAGTAGACTCAGTTTAATTTCATCAAGGGATCTGCATGGTCTCGAGGCATGGTGTCCGCCTCGAGTGATAGAGGTTCCTGGTTCAATCCCCGGTAAGGGCAGCGATATTTTCACGTGGACTTTGACTTCTATCAATTCCCCCTGGTTTCTGTGTAGTGAGATGAGGCAATCGTGTGCAGTGTTGCGCACGTAAAAAATCTCATGACAGTTGGAAATCGAGTAGCCTAACGGCGCTGCCCGGGCAAAAACTGGAGTTAAAAATCTACCCAAAGTATTCCAGATCCTCGCTGGTGCTACAGAGCCTGTTCACTGTGTTCAGCTTCTTCGGACTCAGATTGGAGTTGGAAGAAACACGGTGCACGTATAGATTACTACCCGTGTGCCATGACGTTGATCCGTTGTTCAAACCTCAATCTTCAAACCTCAATTTGTGGCTCGGAGGTTTGTAGACAACATTTAATTTCATCATCCCCAAGCAAAAGGGTTGCATTTGCTCGGAAGACTATTTTCAGATTCAACAGATCTTGTTTGGTTTTCGTATAATGTGCAAAAGTAGCACCGTAGAAGAAACTGAAGCCCGTACATGAATTATTCTAAAAAGACAGTAGCGGTTACACTGTAGACAACCCTTTTTGCATATTTTGTTTCCCAATTTATATCTTTAAAAAAAAAAAAAAAAAACTTTTAAAAACATAGTTCCAACTGGGGTTATTTGAGACGGATATATGTAGTCCTATGCCTTTGCTTTGTTTTGTTGTTTTTCAAAATCTATTGCTTCAAAAAATCGGTTAATAGGCTTATAGTTGTGATCGGGCTCCCTTTGCTTGACACTAATAAATATTTATGTTACTGAATTCTCCAATGTGGACGTATGGCATGTGTATTTGCCTTCAAATAGCTTAAATAACTTCAATATGCGTGGATATTTATAAAATATTTTTGGGTCTTGATATCGATAGCATAATATGTAGCTGAACATGAAGGTTACCGACCTAACCTCGTCAAACGTCAAGGGGTCTCTGTGGCGAAGTGGTCAAGCCGTTTGCCTCGCGTTCTGAAGGGGGTGGTTCGTTTCCCTTTCACTTCACGAGTGTAACTTTTACGGAGATACCGGGGAATGGTTGCTGAAGCTACGGAGGTCGTGCTCCGGGCGACCGTCTCGCAAGCAACTAGCTGTTCTCATAGAGAGGGACTGAGCCATATGGGATAAAACCTGGTGCAATGAAATCGATATTCTCACCTTCACCTTTAACTTAGTGCAATTGTTAATACTCTTTATCGCAATCATAGTTATTACTCTTCATTATGCCTCTCTCACTGACAGAAACAGCTTCTACAACCACAACTGACTTCAACGATTTGCGCAATCATAAACCTCCATAAAGTGTTTCTGCCACGTGGAATCGAACCGACCACTTTAACCGTAAATGTCAAAGCCTCTAGCATCAGTTATCCTGTCACCCTGCTTTGTTCTGATGGAGGTAGGGAAGGTACAAAGAAGAGTGGTGGAATTAGAGATTTAACAGCTAACTCTCAGTGCAAGGGAGGGGCGGCAGTAAAATAGCGAAGGATAGATGATTTGTTTTTAAGACAGATTCCTGTTTCATCATCTCCATCTTTCTTTCTTTTTCTTACTACTTACGGATCTCAGTGTTTAAGTGGCCAAGCCGTCTGCCTCGCACTCTGAGTTTCGCATGTTCTGGTTATCTGGTAATCTTAGTTTCAGCTTCATAACAAACGGGTTACCCCATAGTTGCTCAGCTTCATAGCAAACGGGTCACCCCATAGTTGCTCAGCTTCATAGCAAAAGGGTCACCCCATAGTTGCTCACCTTCATAACAAACGGGTCACCCCATAGTTGCTCAGCTTCATAACAAACGGGTCACCCCATAGTTGCTCAGCTTCATAGCAAACGGGTCACCCCATAGTTGCTCAGCTCCTGTGCCAACAAACAACACACATAATGTTTCTCACAGTAATTTGTGAAAATATCGACAGATCGCGGTGTCAGCATATCTAGCATACACATGCATTAAAAGCACACTGTAGCCATCCGAAGTGCTAACACAAACAGTCCAACATTAGAAATGCAGTTCATCATGGATGGTAGCAGAAGTCAACAACAGATCAGCAGTTGCACACTCGATCATCCAGGCGCGCGCGCGTGATTGTGTGTTTTGTAAGTCTTTCCCCTCAATATTTACATTTTACAGGAATGACATCTCAAGGATGAGAATCAAACCGGTACAAATCCCAGAAACTTCGTTCAGTGGTATATTATATCCTCCCGTCTGGTTTCCGTGGCTCTATTGTAGGGAAAACAAGAATAAACCAACTGCATACTTTAGATCATGTCGTAAGAGTCCACTAACTGCGAGCTTCCTTCTACATCAAAATGCATCTGCAGTAGCCTCTTGCAATAAAAAAAAAAAAAAATATCTCATATACAGCCTGTTCATTCCTATCTTATGCTACCGGTGCCAGACATAGCTACTTATCACAAACCAGAAAATAAACTTAGTACCAGTCGGAACTCAACATGCAACACTCACGTTCTGGAACAGGACTACAATCTACAAGTGGATGAGCAACCAACACTTTCCGCCGCAGTTAAACGGTTAACGCAATGAAGCAAAAGATGAACCGTATAGCTTCATAGCACAGTTTTAATGTGGCGTCGCAAAACGGTTACAAAGTAACCTGTAGCCAATTGTGGGCGGGCTGTATTCTCTTAATATACCTTGTCAAAAACTATTTTTATTTTTATATGGTTCTTTTTACTACTACAATTCCATGTTGTGCAAGGTCATCTCATTTTTGTATGCTTTCTTTGACAGCTGGTATCAGAACATTCTTGACCTATGGCCAAGCTATTTCACTGAATTTTATAACTGAGGTTAGTCCAAGTCTTCTTCAGATTTCTTTATTTCTAACACAATTTTATCATAAAACATTTAGTCAGACACTTCGTGAAAATCTATCAACTTTTTTTATGTACTATCTGTCAATAAGATGAGAATGAGTAGTTGAGTAGTTAAAGTAAGTTGTGCATCCTCTACAAGATCTTGCTGAACTAACATTGGCATTTTGTGTTTGTTGTTGCTTTTTCTAGGCAAAATTACGTCCAGTAGTTTGTCATTGCTTTCTGCATGGTCGTCTTCTCGATACCACTTTCGAAACCAACGCAAGGCGCAAGGCCCGCAGCTGGTATCGAACCCGGCACCCCGGCATAACGAAGCGCGTGTGCAACGCCCAAGTCACAGACGCCGACACTAGAGTGAGTAGATCTACATGAAAAAAATAAAAGAGAAAGACTTTTTTTATTGAAGACAAATGTTATTACATTAGGCTTGATTAGGCCTTAAGATATATAACGCTCCTAGGCCACTACTGTTTGAAATTACACCTAATCTCAGAAAACTATTAAAAAAAACATCATCATCATCATGTAGCAGGTTCTTTGCAGAACGTCGCATCACGGTCTGCCTGAAAAAAAAAGGTCTCTCGCCAGGTCTCCCGCCTCATGTACTTTCATACTCAAGAAGTCACTTATATCCTGTACCCATCTTCATGTTGGTCGGCCCCTGCCCCTCCTTCCTGGTACTATGCCTTTTGCTATTATTTTTCCCAATCCGTGGCTGCGCTTGATATGACCAAAATATTTTAGCTTTCGAGACAGGATGCTGTTTATTAGCCAATCTTCCTAGATGTTCATATCTTTCAAGATGTCGTTATTTCTCTTCTTTGCCCAAACTATTCTGAGAATCTTTCTAAAGCATTTCAGCTCAATAGCCCCTATTTGCTTTCTTAAGGACTTGGAGATAGTCCACGACTCACATCCATATGTTTTATATTTATACGCCATTTTAATATAGAGGTGATGGAAATATATTGTCGTTTAATTTTTTTTTTTTTTTTTAGTAAAAGATATAACAAAGAGCGTGTCTGCAAAAATCACACTAAATCAATTATATAATCGTCTTAAATGATTTATAAGGAGAAAATTGCATCCGTGAACAAAAGGAAAAAAAATTGTCTGAAGCTCCTGTCGATTGTGAGGCCTTGAGCTTAGTAAGATTATGCCTAAATCCAGCAGAGGCGCCTGTAATGTGACCTGGCACACTAATCAATCCGCTCCAAGAGATTAGGGTACAAACACATTTTGTGACAGCTTGATAGAAGATCAATATTAACAATGGAGAGGGCGCGGCAGCGTTGTCACTTAATACTCTTATGTTGTCAGGAAATCAGTTTCAGCTCAGCCCGTGTTTTCCTTATCTCACTGCCGGCACAGTTCGCTGTGATGTTCCTGTAGTGTTGTAATCTAGATAACTGATGATTACAGTGTTTAGATTTAGACGATGGATCAACATCATGGCACAAGGGTAATAACCCGTAAGTTCTCCGTTCTACTTCTGACTCAAGCCTGAGCGCGAAATTTCTCAGCGCAGTGCACGAACTTCGTAGCACCGGCAAGGATCCTGAAATACTTTGGGTAGATTTTTAACTCCAACTTTCGAACAGGCAGCGCCGTTGGGCTACTCTTTTCAATTTCCAACTGCCAAGGGATTTCTTACGTGCGCAGCAATACACACGAGCGTCCGATTTTACTACCCAGAGACCAGATGAAAATTAATAGAAGTCCACGTGAAAAATTCCCAGCCTTCACCGGGGCTTGAACCCAGGACCTCCAGCACTCGAGGCGGACGCCATGCCTCGAGACTATGCAATCACCTGTTACAGTGTTTGTGACTGTATAGTCTCGCCGGACATAAGACTAGGAGTTCTGGAGGTTTCTATGAAGGAATGCTAGAGCATGTGTACGACGCTGGTATATTATCTTTATTTTGTTTATACCTAAGCGTGGTCTAGGCATCATGAGACCCGCGCTTAGAAAATTGTATGCGCTGTGTAAAATTAAAGGACCCCTCTCCTCGCCTTCAGGATTATTGGGCAGATAGGGCAGGATTTATATTTTATAGACCAATCAACAGTCGGTGGGTGATATGGTCAACATCACGCCGGTCTTCTTTACTTCTGGGGACTATACTTGTTAGCCACTAAAGCCGGGGTCGACCTTGAAGCCAAAGTCACTTTTGAAATACACTCTGGCTCTGTTAGGACCCGAAGCCACTGTCACATGATGAGTCAGTCGCATGTCTTTATTAGAGTTTCCACTAAGCATTCAACGAGACTCTGAAGTGACCTAATGTTAGATGGTGACTCGCAATGGTATACTAGAAGGTACTCCATAGCCCCAACGACCATCACTTCAAGGGTGGAGCGACTTAAATTATGATTCCTACTGCAATAATAAATATACCTGGGCATAATTTGGCCTGGCTTCCTTTCTACTTAGATAGCAAACATATCATAGTCAAATAAAATTAACACAGTCATAAATCTGACCAAACAACACACCACTCACAAACAATCTAATCTGAAAAAAAAAAAACTTGAGAAGATTGGACATTGACGAATCTGAATCCAGAATAATAATACATAATATAATAAGCACAACACATGTATAGAATCTGAAAAATATATTAAAGAAAAGGACAAATGAAAGAAACTTCTGAATTGAGAACTGAACTCTTCTAGAAAGACTCTTACGCTACCTACAACACTTAGCAGCTCATTACTACAAGACCTTGTTGTGACGAAAGAAAAATTGGGAACTAGTGTAAGGGTGGCCGCAAAACCAGTGTATCACTAGGTACTTATCCGAGATATACTTAATCCTCTCCACAATTCATAGGCCGCACTTCATAAGGAGCAGCACTGGACAATAAACTAGGCATCAGTTCTGGAGTTGAAACGTTCTCACTTGCTATGAACTATCAATTAAATGTACAGAAAGCACTCAATGTTCATGTTCAACGATAGGAAAAGTTTCCCTTGATCAATTACTAATGTTAACAATAAATATAGCACTTTGCAACACTATAGTGGGGTTTGGCAGAAAGGCAGAATATGGATTATGTATAACTAAACGTGATGATGGTGCTCGATTGGCACAAACTGTTCTATGTCAAGTATGACACCACAGTCATCTCATGTTGCTTCACCCCAATGACTGGTTTCAGCAATCATAAGTACTGCTGTACTGTCTCGAGGAAGGTGTAGTTGGGTACTGACATGAGATGTAGTTGCCAGACAATGGTATACTATGCATTGTGTTTCTGGCATTCCTCTAGAGAGGTCAGCACACATTCCATGCTCATTGGAAGTTCCCAGATGAACTGGAGACTTTCAAAAAAGGTACTGATAGACTTTCAAGACAATGACGAAACCCGCCTGTATGCTCTGGAGATTGAGCCACGAATGATAATTTGAATTTGAGACCTGCCCAAGTCAGAAGCGGAGGAATTCCTTCCGCGAACAAGCGGTAGTTCAGCCGATCGAAAAAGGTCTCTTCGCTACTCTTAGAAATCACCTACCAGTGAGTGAATTCATAACATAACTCACTACCAATAGATTCAGGAACGAATTGAGTACTTATCCCGACATCTTGACCTATACTTATCATAGTAGGAGTATATACTAATGGAGGAAAGTTTAAGATTTGAAAATAGCTCATTTACATAGAGGTGTAGAAGGTGTGGGAAGGTTCAAGAGCAGAGGGGTGTTCTGCTGTCATGTGACACCCGAGACCTTCCGATTTGTATGCGAGCGTATAGTCACTAACCCACAGCCGCTACCGATGGAGAGGATAATGTCTAAGAAAATGTTTATTGGCGAATGTAAAGATGGACAGGTGTTTGATCAGTTATAAGCGTGCGAGACTGAAGGCACTTGTGTGAGATGTTTCCAGGCGTCTTCCTGTCTCATTGCTTCCTGCCCCGCGCATGATATCTAGTTGGAGAATTGAAGCGAAGGCAGTCACTGCTGCCTTCCGTTGGATTGAGAATCAGCTGTACACACATGTCTTAACTGTGACTGACTCACATAGTATTTTAGGAGAGGTGGAGACATTCATGCTCCGTGCAGAGTGGCAAACATTGCTTGAGAGGACCCGGGTGGGTAGCGTCCTTTGGATATTTTCTCCAGGAAATGGTTCTACACGACTTGATGGTGAAGTGATTACAAGCTAGATCGTTTGAGGGCCCTTTGGGAGCGAGTGAACAGTGTCGAGGCACAAGTAGATCATTACGGTCTGATGAGAATGGCGCTGCGGGAAGTTACCAGGGGATCTGGCCGACGCTCAGCACTCAAGGGAGGGACAAAACATATGTACAATCAGACAGTTACTGGTACCATCAGGATTGAAACTCTTCGTTTGTTGCTGAAGATGGGGACAGAGCGCGTATGGAAGTGTCCAGAGTGCTATGAAGTCGATTTTTAATCCAACACTCAACATTCAACATACTTCTTGCCTTGAGTGCAACATAAGACATGTCTAATTGTTTGTGATATTATTTATACGGCTTTGAAGATTCCTCAGCAATTTAAGTTATACTATAGAAAGGTTAGTTGTGTATCCTTTACAGGACGTTGCAGAACCAACCCCAACAGCCCCTGGCTGTTGTGTGATTTTTCTAAGCAAATTTACGTCCAGCAGTTTGCCATTGCTTCCTGAGCGGTCGGCTTTCTTGATACCACTGTCAAAACCAACGCAAGGTCCATGGCCTGCAGCTGGGATCGAACCCGGCATCCCGGCATTACGAAGCGTTCGCACCGACTTAGCCACATAGCCGACTATACTGTAGAAACAGAGGCGAAAACCGTATTTCAAAGCAATCACTCATCTCATCCCCCCCCCCCCCCCCCCCCCCCCCCACGTCCAATAATATTTGAAGCTCACTTACGAATATTTTTTTTTTCTTTCTCAGATATTTGAATCTTCGTTAACAATCTGTTTAAAAGGCAGTATTACAAATCTGTAATACAGACGTATAGCTTGTGTTTCTTAATTTACAACTACAAATCATTAACACCTCCATAGCCCTTTTGTTACCATTATATCCAACATCTGCCAGATCACATTGAGTGGTATTCTACACACTGGGAGTGTATTTGTTACCGTTCGATTTAGCGGTTTTCAGCCAAAATGCTTTTCAACAAAAGTGCGTAACACACCCTGTATATGCAATCTCAATTTATTGATAAGTTCTGCATGAAAATCCATCTCGCTTTAAGTGAAAATGCGTGTCGCATTAACCAAAGCCATTTTTGAAGTCAATGTGAGAGGACCGAATGTTTAAAAAAAAATAATAATAATACTAAGAAAAATGAACCTCGTTAAATAAAACAAATAATATTTTTACAGGTACTGGGATCGACTTTGCTAGGCTGGGAATGTGTCCGATTAGGCTGGACTTTCTCCATAAAACTATATATAATTTAAGACTCCACAACTGAAGCATGCACAGCAGGAGTTTACCGGTAGTCAGTAGGTGTTCTCCTTAAACAATTGTTTCGGCTCGTTTACCTGCCTAAACAATCTCAGAGGGCAAGTCGACCTGAGTCATGACTCCCAGGTCTCTGGCTATCTCTCCTGCTGCGTTTTATTGGTCAATCGGACAAGACGCAAGAGTGATTTGCAAAAGGTATTGAGGTTATGTCGGCTGTGTGGCTAAGTCGATACGAACGCTTCGCTCCGGGATGCCAGGTTCGATCCCAACTGCGGAAAATGCGCCTTGCGTTGGTTTCGACACTGATATCAAGAAAGCCGACCATCCAGGAAGCAATGGCAAACTACTGGACGTAAATTGCCTAGAGAAACCACACAACAGCCAGGGGCTGTTAGGGTTGGCTCTGCAACGTCCTGTAAAGGATACGCACTAACTTAATGAGGTTGATATATCGTCGCTGCGCTAGCAATTAAACGCCTACCTGCACGATCAGCGTGACAAATGGACGGTTGGTTCATCGAAAACACGTCCCCCGAAAAAATGAGGCACGAAAAGTCTTTGACCCATCGTCGTAATGAAGGGATGTGTGAAACATCTGCACTTGTGAACAGAAAGATGTAGCGTAAAAGTGAACTTACCAACTTCACAGGGCGAGGTAAAGACGACCCGAGTGCTATTTGTACATTAAGAACTAACATCATAGCACTAATGATACTCCCGCCCCTTCCCCATCTTCAGCAACAATGGTAGGTTTTCAGTTGCGATGGTACCAGTAGCATTCTGATTATAAGTCCTGGCTTTTCTCCGTGTGAAGAGATCCATCGAAATGCCCTGATCATTCCTGGGTGTACTATTCTCTCCAGACGGTTAAGATCTATTCATACTTCAGCATTGTTCCTTTGTTGCCCTTGATTTCTCTAGTCCTAAAAGCCCGTAAGGGTATCAAGTGATATGACTTTGTAACTAACTACTTGGCCATGCTTTTATGAGTTCCGGTAATTTGACTCCCATCCTTCGGCCTTATTCTTTATAGTGAAATCTCTAGTAGCCTTTGTAGGAGGTTGAGACAATCACATAGCCATGTGTGCTGTAAACTCAAGTTCATTAAGACTAAAAAATACTACTACAATTTATAACAACTACAGTTTAAAAAAAAAAATACTGCTACAATTTTTAAAATATTGCTCAAGTTTAAAATATACTGCTAAAGTTTAAACTCTTTGGTGGCCGCGCCCATGGACTGCATGTACTGTTGTACTCTTATGCTACATTGCAAATTGTTTTTTGGTCTACCTCATGCTTTAGGTCGTCTTTTAGCATATGCCTTGTATGGTATAACGTCGCCGGGTCATTTCTCTCATTTTTTCCCTGTCTATATATGTAATTTATTACTGGTTCTATGCCATATTTTTCTCTTATGACCCTATTATCTCATTCCTAATTGTATCTCTTTTGGTCCCTCCTGTAACATTCTTATACATATAATTTGTATGGTACTAACTTTCTTTTTTGGTTTGTGATGAGTAGCCATGACTGGCACCGGTAGCATAAGATAGAGATGAACGGGCTTTATATGAAATATTTATGTGTGCTGATTGCAAGAAGATGTGGGTGAAAACGGGAGAGGGGGTGGGGGGTGGGGGTGTTCTAGCTGCCCCAATACTTGATTTGCTTTACCGAATCGGATGTTAATTCAAACCCACGATATATTGCTTAATCATGTAATATGGAAGCTTGGTGGACGTTTCTATTCAGTACTGTGCCCTGCTGTCCGCCATTTGGGTTTCATGCAGCCGGGCCAACGACGCTATTGTCATGACGAAGGAGATTAATGCGATACAACAAGCGCTCACACAGCCTTACACACTCGCTCAATAAAACGTGCATACATTCACCGAAAGATGCACGCAACCACTCTCAAAGATATACATATATCCACATAAATATATACATACACTTTACTCGCGCACACAGAGCCACAAGCACACTCGATCGTTAACAAAAGCCGTTACAATTTGTAAATTAAATATGGAATATGAAGGGAAAAAAAGGTCCATTTATGGTTACGTTACGGTGCCGTTGCTTGTGAAAGATTAAAATACGTAGGCGTTGAAAGGGTGAATATTAAACCAAAATAAGAAGTTATTGATTGAGCCACATATGACGGGTGCATAGGAAAATCCACCGAAGAGAAATACATTTGGATATTATACCTTTCTGTCAGGGTCGTCTTAACAGCATTATGGACACCTGGGTAAACCAGTGTGCTGGTGCCCTTTTGACAATTTTCTTCTTCCTCTTCTTCTTCTGCCTTTCTATCCCCCAATGGGGCAAAGGCCCTCAACCAACTTACGCCAAGTCGATCTATCCTTGGCCATTGCATGGAGCTCTCCACATGTCCTCCCCATCTTTTTAACTTCATTCTCCAGCTCTCTTTTCCATGTTTTTTTTGTGTGGGCGGTCCTTTATTCCTATGCCCCTGTGGGTTCCAATGCAAAGACTTTATAGTTATGCTGTTCTCCTATTTTCTCAGTATGCGTCCTATCCAACGCCAGCGTCTTTTCCTCACCTCTTGGTCCACTGGAGCCTGTTTAGTTCTCCCCAGAAGCTCTACCTTAGTCAGCATACCATTTAATTCCTTCTATTCTTCGCAGGCACCAGTTAATGAATGTCTGTAATTTATTAGTAATTGCCTTAGTTGTTCTATATGTTTCCGCCACATACAATAGTACTGATTTAACATTAGATCAATCACTCACGAGAATATAAATGGTCTATAATATCAACATACAAGTCTTATTTTAGTAGCGCTCCAAACAAAACTGATGTT
>CAJHNH020000725.1:54200-59200 GCA_905116865.2 Candidula unifasciata
TTTGGGAGAAGGGCCCACTTTTTCAGACTTGGCTCCGGGTGGGTAATGGGGTATCATTACGCCGTCCGTTTTTATTTCCCCCGGACAGCCACCTGGTCCCATTTTCGGTGCTTTGAGTGCGACGCCCATCCCTTTATAACAATCCACGCACCCCAATTGGGTTTTGGAGCGGTCACGGGAAATTTCGAGTCGGATCGCAACCCTAACCCGGACGCTCCTATGAAAAAGGGGTAAAGTCTTTTGCCAATAAGCTGAAGCCGTGGAAAGCAGATCTTTACTTTATTATTATTTATATATATATATATATATATATTTTAAGCAAGCGGAGGATCTGATGACAAGCCTTGAAGAATAATGAATTTAATGGGGGGGGGGGGGGGAAAAAATAACACACGTATACTCATTGAAACGTACTGGGTAAATGTGCACTTCTGATCGCTACCTCCCTTTCATTCGTTACGTCATAGTGCCCTACGAACAGACTTTTTACGACGTGGCACGTAAACTCGATCGAGATTCGAATTTAAGACTTTCGTGACAGCAAGTAAGCGTACGAGATATTGAATTACCGTAGCTCCCTTTTCTCATCTTCACAATCTGTAAGAGAAATTCAGAAACGCGGATATCCAACATTAACTAAACATTAAGGAGAATTGGCTCATAAACGTCATCCTGTCCCAGAAGCTCAAGTATTTTGGTCATGTTAACGTCAGGGTGACCTGGACAGAGCGGTGATGGAGAAGACTGTTTTCGGACAACAATAAAAGAGACAGCAGCGACCGTGGACATATGACACTGAAGATGCACTGGTTATGGAAGCACATAGGGCAGGATAACTGGTTAGCGAAAGAGATGCTTTCGGACGTGCTATGACAAGAGCGATATTCTATAAAAGACTTGCTGATTGGTGCTATTTTATGAGAGAGGCATCGTTTTAATGTATAACCTACTAGCTGCACATCGCGGCACATAACTGTAAATAAAGAACAATTCGAAAACAAGCAATTTTTTTTTTTTCAAATAAATTACATGAATGTATAAGACATTGTAGAGAAAGAAAATTATCATGGCCTGGAAAGAATGAGGTGTGTAACCAGAGGGTCTGGCCAGCTCACTACACTCAGAGGAAAGGCAAGACTGACATATACCCTGATTTTTACCGGTACCATCAGTATTGGAACTCTGCGCTGGCTGCTGAAGATGAGGACGGATCACGCATAGGAATGCCCCGAGTGCTGTGATGTCAGTTCCTGACTCAACTGAAGTTAACTCGACATTGTTTAAAATATAATACTGTACGTACTAAAAATCATTCAACGATTATCACTCATGTATCATATGTGATCACTAGTCAATACCTGTACTACTTTCTAGAGGCTATCTAATATCAGTCTGCATATTTTTAGGTTGTGTTTAGTCTTTAACGTGTATAATTTCCATCAGCTATGGCGTGAATGCCACACGTGGTTGTCAGTCACGAATGACCTCAACTTGTCAAATTCCCTTGTTGTTGATGACAGACGACTTATGGTTAACAAGAAAGGATGAAGTAATATTTAGTGAAAAGCTGCGCTTAAAATGTAGAGAATAATATATAATTATCATACATAGTTATCTCAGCATTTTCGTAATTATAACATGAATACTTTGTATCGCATGCGTTGCTTACGTCGTCTGCATTTACTAACAATGTAACCCTACGGCATATATGGATAGGAAGTGACACACACACACACACATACGCACATGCACACACACACATATATATTTGAAGAGAAGATAGTTTTTTTTTTTGGGTGGTATGCAACAGTACACAGTACCTGCAGCTTGTATGCGTGTACTTTTTAAGCGCGACTGTAAAAGCCCTTTGTGGTGAGTACTGGCACTTTGTTGTTTAAAAAAAAATAATTCCTGGTTATTTCTATAGATAAACATTTTGTTATTCTCCCTGTGTGGGTTCCAAGGCCTCATTATGTTGAAAACAAGAACAGACCCACTGCAGTCATAACAAGCATGTTGTAAGAGTAAATTAATTAGGGGGGGGGGGTACGGGGGTGGGAGGCAAGGAGGCAACAATCTGAATACAAAGAAGTCAGATATTTTAAACAGATGTGCGCGCAATACTCATAAACAAGACTAAAGTCCAGATGTGGACGAACAACAGAAATTTCCGCCAGAGTTTACCGCCGGTGAATGTGAAGTGGAAGAGGATACTCTATTTTCTAATAGACAAACTTAGGGTGAAAGATTTATTCAGTGTTATAAATGGGTTAAGAGCGATAGAATGATCCATACATAAACAATGGACGTAATGGAGAAATTGGTGGGTGGATAAACCAGAGCGGCGCCCGTGGCTTAGGTGTTGCGAGCCCAACTCGTAATTCCAACGTACTGCGATCAAAACCCACTGCTGGCGGCGTGGATTTTCATTATGGTATGGGGCGACGCAGGTTGACCCAGGCTAAAATGGGTACCAGGATGTGTGTCATGGAGAAGTAAAGACGGCCGGCGTAATGCTGACCACATTACCCACCTATTGCCCATTGGTCAGTAAAATATGGGGGGAGGGGTGGGGTTCTCTTCCCATATGCCCGATGTGCCTGAAGTGGGAAAAAGGTTCTTTACGTTAGTTACTCGGAAGGATAAACCAGAGAGGGTGAGAGAGCGAGAGACAGCGAGAAAGAGAGAGAGAGAGAGATGCAGAAACTAAATTTGCAAGAGCCAATGATAGAATGCCACATCTAAACATTATTGTCAATCGTGAAACATGACAATCAGGCAATCACATTCATCGCTACATTACTACAGCTACATGTAAAAATTACAGTTCACGTAACTGTTGTTGCCTTTCCTGATTACAACAGTAGACGTACCATCTTAGCAGTCGTGACGATGGTTACATCGTTAGTGTGTGTGTGTGGTGTGTGTGTAAGAGAGAGAGAGAGAGAGAGAGAGAGAGAGAGAGAGAGAGAGAGAGAGAGAGAGAGAGAGAGTGGGTTTGTGCTTGTGTGTAAACGATTAGACAAGGAACAAAGTATCTGACGTCATTTTGTAAATATATGTTGAATGTTGAATAAGGAATCGACATCCCAGCACTCGGGACACTCCCATAAGTGCTCCGTCCCCATCTTCAACAGCAAACGAAGAGTTAAAATTCCGATGGTACCAGTAAGAGTCTGACTGTATATCCATCTCGCCCCTCCCAGAGTGTCGAGCGTCGGCCAGATCCCCGTGTAACTCCTAGAAGTGTCATTCTCCTCAGACCGTAATGATCCATTTGTTCCTCGGCACTGTTTACTGGCTCCCAAAGGGCCCTCACAACATCCAGCTTGTCATATATCAGTTCACCACCAAGTGGTGCAACTCATTCATACTTTTTCAGACTGTTCTACATCAGAGGGGTGTCACGTTGTCTTGCCTCCAATTAAATCAGCGCTGATGTCACGTGTTCTACACTACACGACGACACAGCTTTTAACTGTTAACTGCCAAACTGGCACCGCCAATTACTGCCTTTAGTTTACCACTTTTGCTGTGTTGGCAGGTTTTGAGCCTGAGGATTTGCGACCTCGTGGCTAGTGCTGTTGCCAGGACCGTGCAGGTGAGGATTTTACTGTGCCCCCAACAAAAGAAATCCCCAGCCTTACCTAGGTCGCACGAGATACTTTTTGTTAGTTTGTTTGAAGAAAACAGTACAACGTGACACCCATCTGACCTAGGGGCAGCGTTAGCACAGTCGATAGGAGACTCGCTTTTAAATCCACCTGCGACTGGCTGTAGCCCACTGCCGGTATTCGAAACCGAACGGTTCCCAGGTTCACCCAGCCTCTAGAAAATGGGTACCAGAGTTAACGGTCTAGAGTAAATGGAGGACACCGCTGTAGCTACGGAGTTTCGTGCCGACAGCGACACAGACGGACAGTCTCTTATCAGCTTTTCGTACTGGTGGCAGAGCATTAATGGTTTAAAATAGTGTGCAATTACTCTGGTTCACGTCTCCCGACTTTACTTTTACCCCTCTAACCTAGATCAGACTGAGAAAGTGTGTAGAGGGACCAGGAAATGTGAACAGGAACGAAGAAGCATTTGAAAAAAGTGAGTAGCCGTATAAGTAAGTAAGAGTCGAAAGTTGGATCATGCAGCCTGAGCAGAACACGGGCTCTTCAACAATGTCCAGGCTTTGTGCTATGCAGAGAAGAACCCCCCCCCCCCCCCCCCCCCCCCCCCCCCCACGCTTCACTTACGCACAATTTAACACTATAATCGGGGAGGTCAGAAAGGTACCACTTAAGTAATTAATTAAATCACTGAGTAGCAGTTCTTTTTCAGGTCGTTTTTAAACCAACCCCATCATTAATTGTCTTTTTTCGTGTATAAATTGAGTCCTAATTATGACCGTCCTCTAAAAAAGCATGTGGCAAAAGTTGGATAATTATTGGCCCCCCCCCCCCCTTTCCTTTTTTTCCTCTTCCACTCTTCGAAAGCGCATTGCCTCTGGACAGAATCCTGAGGAGCCACCGGTCTGCACACATATAAGCTTGATTTGTAAAACGGATGTCAACGCAAAGCTTAAGGTCTGGAACAAAGACTAAAGTCCAGAAGTGGATGAACAACTAAAGATATTCTCCGAATTTTACAGTCGGTGAACGGTCAGAAAAGAGAACCCTTGCCTATTTATGGTTAACTAGAAAAACGTTCAGTGGTTTGTTCCACTGCACCCAACGGTTGACGATACCACAACATCTAGCATGAGAATTGAGGTGGAGGCAGTCATTGCAGCAGAGGGGCAAGCTTCACTTGTAAGGTGACAGGTAGTGAGCTTACTTTGGATCTTTTTAAAGGCAATGGCTGCGTGGTGGGGAATGAACAGGCAGACAGACTGGCTGGATCTGCACCACTGGGTGGTGAATTAATAAATGGCAAGACAGATGTGGTCAGAGCTTTTTGAGAACAAGTAACGAAGTCAGAAAAGAAACTAGATTATTGTGGGCTTAAGAGGA